>JBBBDQ010001122.1:4037500-4095000 GCA_037127315.1 Ascarosepion bandense
GTATAAAGAAATAAGGGAACTGATTGAATTCATTGCATTCACTTACGCGCAAATACCCTTGGGAAAGGTATTAATCCGTCTCTCCCTTCCAGTTATGGGTTAAATAACAGGACAGATTGGGTTCTATAGCCTTGGCTGGCAACCAGTCTACCGCAGAAAGCAATGGCAACCTACTGCGGGATAATCTTCTGCCCAGTCAGTCATGTCTCTTTCGATACATGATCGCCTAAGCGTGTTTCACGTATGGCACTTAACTGACTGACTGACTGACTGACAGGACATAGAATATGTTCCTCAAAAGGATGTATAAAATCCAAGGATAAAACGATAATATTAAAGAAAGAAGGAAAAACTCTAGCAATGGGAAGATGTATATATAAAAGATCTCTTCCACCATAAGAGAGAGAGCAACCGATAGTTAATAAAAAAGATGCTGACGGACCGGAAATATTAAAATGCAAAGTGAAAGCTGCAATGGCCAAAACGAATTGGAACAAAGCAGCTGGACTAGTCGGCGTAGTAACAGAGATACTGACAGCCTTAGAATATTTCAGCAGATAGAAAATTACAGAAATAATAAATTAAATCTACAGCAAAAAAAAAGATGCTAACAGACCGGAAATATTAAAATGCAAAGTGAAAGCTGCAATGGCCAAAATGAATTGGAAAAAAGCAGCTGGACCAGACGGCATTGTAATAGAGATGCTGACAGTCTTAGAATATTTCAGCAGATAGAAAATTACAGAAATAATAAATTAAATCTACAGCAAAAAAAAAAAAGATGCTAACGGACCTGAAATATTAAAATCCGAAGTGAAAGCTGCAATGGCCAAAATGAATTGGAACAAACAGCTGGACCAGACAGCATTGTAATAATAATAACCTTCTAAGGCTGTAAGCATTGAGATGCTTACAGCCTTAGAAGAATTCGGCATAGACAAACATGATCTCCCAAGCGTGTATCACATATGGGACTTAACTACCTGACCGCAATGTCTAGAAACCTAGGGAACCTTTTTGTGAAATTACATTTTCTTTTACTATTTATAATCTACTTTCAAAATTCCTGGGCATTTAGACGTATGTTTCAAACAAACGAATAACATTGAATTTTTACTTAAAGTTGAAACTGCTCCAAACATTGTTAGAAAATATTTACAGAAACGCTACGCTTGTTTGCAAACACAAAAAATCTCGTGTCAGTATAGTTAATGTCAGTCTTTTTTTTTTAATCGTCTTACCCCAAGTATCGTCACTGGTGCGCATGGGACTACATAAGAAAGGAGTGGAAGTTTAAGCAGGGGTAGAGCGAAGGGAAAGACGATACAGTTACAGGGGGTGTCGGGAGGATAGGAATGTCGGTGTGAAGACAGTTGCAAGGGTAGAATGAGACAGGAAAAGAACAAGATACACGGGGTGATGGGGAAAGGACGAGAGAAGGACTGGAGTGAAGTGGACAAGAGATGGGAATTGATATTGCATTTAAATTCTTGGAGATTGTAGCCATCACGGAAGCAAGTATATGGAAAGAAGCTCCACAGGTGGAAAATGCGAGAAAAGAATCTGAGGGAGTAGAAGTGGCGGCTGCATTTGATTGATTTAACTGTAAAAGGGTGGGACCTAGTATCCAGTCTGGTTGCTCAAATAAATTCTTGTAGAGGGGGCATCAGTGAGCTAAGCTCGTCGGAGTAGAAGCCATTTGTAGAATAGACAAAGGGAAGCCATTTCCCGTCGACGAGAAAGTGGCTGGAGTCGAGCTGCCACGTCGGGACCCATCACATTATAGATTCTACTCTGGAGCCTGTCGTCAATCCTGAGATGAATAGCAGGGGCGCCCGACCAGATATGACAGCAGTATTCAATGCACGGGCGGACGGTAGATTTGTCTGTGCATGATGGATTCAGAAGGAAAAGATTTCCTGTCCCGACACAGGCACCTGACCTTTATATCAGTAGATTTAGTTATTAATAAATGTAGTTGTTCTATTTAAGGTCAACTGAGTGAGTGATTGTTGCTAAATTTATTGAAATTAAAGTGGTAGTATCCCTTTCTTGTTTATTTGTACTAAGAATTTCGCACGTATTTTTCTGATTGTCAGCAAAAAATTCATTGTATTTATAATATGTTTGATCCATGATATTCCCAAAACACGTCGGTAATATGAAGTAGCATAAACTCTTTACTTTATCCGTCACGGAATTATGCAGCGTTCACTGCCATATAGCAGATTAAACATTATACAGCAGTCTAGCACTTTTTTCTTCGCGTGTAAGGGTTTGTTTTGATCGTTTCCCCTTAAGCAAGATGTATGGAATGTTATGGCTATTACTGCTGGGTTGGTTCTTTCGTCTAAACATCCAAAACTTGTTAAATAGCTTTCGCCGTTGAAATAAATAGGCAAAGAAAAATGGAAAAATACAGAGACACTAGAGGGACAGTTTGGACACTGATTTTATTTTTGGTTCCAACGACCTCTTGTTGAGGAAATTCCTTCCCGAACAGTTTGGCACGTCTTTACCATCCAAAGTCCAACAGAGAAAGAGATCGAGTTTATTTTTGGCACCAGTAGGCCGCTCTTTTTGCGCATGCGTCAATTGTCTTTCCTGTTAGAGGACTCCTGGGAGATTTTTATGTTTATTTTATTTCGTACTTTTATTTTATTTTGTTTTTTTTTTATTTCGTAGTTTTTATTTTATTTTGTATTTTTATTTTATTTAGTGTTTTTTTAATTTATTTCGTATTTTTATTTAATCCCTACAGATGATAATGGCAATAGAATCGAGAGGTGGTAGGTGAATTGGAAGAAGACGACTTTACTTGAGACTAGCATCATAGCCCGGCGTTGCCCGCGCAACTCAGAATATTTTAGTAGCAGGACTCGGTTATATGAAAAAATAATTATATAAAAAATTGTTGTTTAAAAATTGTTCAAAAATTCTATTAAAGAAAGCTTTTTGCTTTTGTTTTGCGTAAACGTGATTTGATGTTTTGTGTGACATTGTAAACAACATTGCGTTTGTTTTTGTTTTAAAATTGCGGAGTGAGGATATTTACATTTTTTGTTGACTAAATGAATTTAACATAAAAATAAAATTTTTACTGAAATTAGAAATATAAAAACTATTACTCTCTCAGTTTATAAATTTTCGAAGGATATTTAAAAATATAGAAATATAAAAACTATTGCGTTCTCAGTTCAGACATTTTCGAAGAATATTTAAAAATGTAGACATTTAATTTTAGTGGAAAAAGTTACATTAACGCTTTATTTTTTTAAATTTTATTTTCTGAAGTATGAAATATTAAATCTGAAAAAAGAAGTCGTAAATAATTAAATTAACCATTGGTGCTTCTTTTTTTTTTACATATTTTGTTTTTGTTTGAAAAAACACTTTTTTTTAAATATTTCTTTTGTTTCAAAATTACGTGGAAAAATATTCACATTCTTTTGTTGACCAAATGAATTTTTAAAACGTCGGAATAAAAATTAAATATAAAGGCTCATTTTCTTTTCTTTTTTATAATAAAAAAATATTTAGTCGCGTTTGACACGTGTGATTTGATTTCTGTGACGTAATTCATTCTTAGATCTTAGATGTTTTACGGAGCAAATGTAAACAATCGGCTTCATTGACCAAGAAGTGCGAAAGGGAAAATTGCTGAACTTAAACTCAAAACGTATGTGTCGACCTGGCTTCCTTATGTTTTTTCTCCCTAGAAAGTTTGAATGGCGTTGCTTAAAAAATGTAGGCGTGCGTAGCTTCAGTCACACACAGACTCACAGATTGCCTTATATATATATATATATATATATATATATATATATGATTAAGGAAAGGGACAAAAAGAGACATGGTTCAAAAAAATTGCAGCTGCATTTAAATTTTTGAAGATTGTAGTTATCACGGAAGCAAGAAATCGACACGCTGTTCTACATTTGCGAAGTGCGAAAAAAGAATTCATTCGAATAGAAGTGGCAATTACAATTTAGCTAGTTCAACAGTAAAACAGTGAGACCTACCTGTCAATCGAGTAGCTGGCTTCAATTCAGTAATCGTTTTGCGTTAACTCATTCTCGATTATATATCGTTTGTAAAAACAAAATATATATGGAAAAATCAATGTCAAATGTAAGTCAATTTTTTCGATTTTACGTCTGTCTGCAAAAAACACTGAAATCATTATATCGCTAGAAAACGTAAGAAAATCACATAAAATCATGTTACTCTATCTAAACTTATTTATAAATAGAACTTTGTCTGTGTGTGTGTGTGTGTGTGTGTGTGTGTGTGTGTGTGTATGTGTGTGTGTCCGTTACTTATAGACTCCGAAACGGCTGAACTGATTTTCTTGAAAATTTACACAGTTGTACTATAAGCGTTTGCGAGTGTTCTTAGCCACGTTTTGTGTCGAGGTACCTCCGATAAATATCGAAAATCGATAATCGAAAAAATCGGGTTATAGAAGGAGTGATCCGATTTTAATCAAATTTGATGCACTCAACGACAAAGACATAAGAAACGATATTCAGAAGTTTCAAAGGTTGCAGTTCTTACAATAGTGTAGAAACTCGGCGATATATATATATATATATATATATATATATATATATATATATAAAAGGCAGGATGTTTGTGTGTGTGTCTGTTTATCTGCCTGTATGTCTGTATTTTTCATCCCTTTTATTTTAGTTTTGCTTCGGTTTTGGCTCTAAGTAGGTATAATTGTAGTTCTTAGTCTCAGCCATGATACCATTTATTCAGAGGACTTATTTAGCCTTCAAAATTCAGTTTACGACGAAAAAACGTATTTGATATCGATACCAGGAAATCAAAATTTGACTTACATCCATTGATTTTTCTTTCAGTCTACGGTTTCGCTTTAACTGGAAACAACTATTGCTTTTTAGTCTTTCGTGCCAACGTCCAAAAAGTCTAAGCTCCAGGAGCATGGATTAGTTTGAAAGCTTTCATTACACCCGAGCAACGCCGGGCTATACTGCTAGTCATATGTAAATACGTACTATCGAAAAATAATTTTAATAACTGTACTTGTTATTTAACCTTACAAAATCATTTTATTTTATAATGATTTAGAGCAAACCACATTCACAAATAAAAGAGACATTTCTGACTGGTCAGAAGATTATCCCGCAGTAGGTTGCCATTGCTTTCTACAGTAGACTGGTTGCCAGCCAAGGCTATAAAACCCAATCTTTCCTGTTATTTAACCCATAACTGACGGATTAATACCTTTTCCAAGCGTATTTGTGCTTAAATGAATGCAACGAATTCAACTGGAATTCGAACTCGGCTCCCCGATTTGTCGTTTCGAGCCTATATCCCCTGCACCACAACGCACATAAAATTATATAACTTTTTTTCTGGACTATTTTAAAAACTAAAATTTATTTGTATGTAAGCTTAAGATAGATTTTTATTGGCCAAATATTATTAAAAATTCATTTATAAATAAAATACAGAACTGGGAATGATTATTTGTCGTTTAGCCAAGTACATTTGACTTGTCGTTGTTCGACTTAAGTCGCCTCTCCTGGAACAAACTATGATCGGTTACTGCAACAATAGCAGCAGTGGGTGTGTTTGTGTCAAGATAACCTGACAGTGCCTTCTTCAGGGTGGCTTTGGATTCAGAGTTTTTTTGTTTTTTTTTCCCCCAAAGACTGGTTGCTGCCTCAATGTAAAAGAGCCTCGTCTATCCTGTTATTTAGCCCTGCATAAGCGGTGGAAGATGGATTCGTGCTTTTTCCAGTGGCCTTAGTGCGAAGTGAATGACACAGAATTGGGCGGGGATTAAACTCTGCACGCCAAATTCACTTTCCGCGAGGATACTTTAATAGTTATCGGAGTACATGGTATGTGAAGATCTTTATAGGAGGGGAGTCAGTAGCATCATACCCAACTGGTTTTGAAAGAAAGAAAGATAGAACAGAGCAGTACGGAAAGATTCACGTAAACTGAAGTAGAAAAAGAAAGATAGCCACATGTAATGAAATAAAAAGAAACTAAGAAAGCAGTGTCATACACGGTAGAGCGATCATGTCTAGAAAAAGACATGACTGACTGGGTAGAAGAATTTTCAGCTGTAGGTTACCATTACTTTTTGCCAAGGCTATATAACAAAATCTATTCTTTTATTTAGCCATAGCAGGAGGGAAGAGACGGATTAATCTTTTTCCAACGGGTATTTGTGCGTAAGTAAATGCAACGAACGAAACTGGAATTCAAACTCGGCTCTTGTGTCTTGTATGCTGAAGTAGAAAAAAAAGAGAATCGTGTATAATGAAATACAAAGAAACAAAAGTAGGATTATGTATAGTGATATAGAAAAAGAAAGAAAAAACTCATGTATACTTAAGTAAAAAAAAAGGTAAAGGTGTTATGTATAGTGAAGTAAACAGAAAGAAAGGAAGAAAGAAAGAACGTCTATTGAAAAGTTAAGAATACTGAAGAAAAAGAAAGAAAGAAAGAAAGAAAGAAAGAACGTCTACTGAAAATTTAACTACACAGAAAAGAAAGAAAGAAAGAAAGAGCGTCTACTGAAAAGTTAAGTACACTGAAGAAAAAGAAAGAAAGAAAGAAAGAAAGAAAGAAAGAAAGAAAGAACGTCTACTGAAAATTTAACTACACAGAAAAGAAAGAAAGAAAGAAAGAACGTCTATTAAAAAATTAAGTATACTGAAAAAAAAGAAAGAAAGAAAGAATGAAAGAACGTCTATTGAAAAGTTAAGTATACTGAAGAAAAAGAAAGAAGGAAAGAACGTCTATTTAAAAGTTTAGTACATTGAAAAAAAAGAAAGAAACAAAGAAACAAAGAAAGAAAGAACGTCTATTGAAAAGTTAAGTATACTGAAGAAAAAGAAAGAAAAGAATAAAGAAAGAGAGAACGTCTATTGAAAAGTTTAATACATTGAAAAAAAAGAAAGAAAGAAAGAACGACTATTGAAAAGTTAAGTATACTGAAGAAAAAGAAAGAAAGAACGTTTATTGAAAAGTTTAGTACATTGAAAAAAAGAAAGAAAGAAAGAAAGAACGTCTATTGAAATTTAAGTATACTGAAGAAAAAGAAAGAAAGAAAGAAAGAACGTCTATTGAAAAGTTTAGTACATTGAAAAAAAGAAAGAAACAAACAAACAAAGAAATAAAGAACGTCTATTGAAATTTAAGTATACCGAAGAAAAAGAAAGAAAGAAAGAACTATTAAAAAGGTAAGTATACTGATGAAAAAGAACGAAAGAAAGAAAAGAAAGAACTATTGAAAAGTTAAGAATACTGAAGAAAGAAACGGAAAAGAAAAAAATTATGAAAATCCAGAATAAGAAAGGAAAACATTAAAAAAGTGACCAATATAAAAAATTGAAGAAAAAGAAAGAAAGGAAAGAAAAAGCTTTTTTTTAAAGAAAGAAAAATAGAAATGTTTTTCTAATCTTCAGTTTCTCAAGGCGTGTTTAGAATTAAAACACATTTGCTCTAAGGTTACAAAAATGATCAATTACGTAATTTATACTTAGTTATTTAGTCAGTGTCTTTTTAAAATGTTGCTATGCAACTCAAGTGAACTAAAAAATGTTCCTAGAACATTCTTTTGAATGACATAAAAGTGACACAGAATACTTAGCGGCATTAAGAAAACGTCACTTTGATTGTTCGGCCTCAACTTGGCATATTTCGTCGGGGAAAATCGACAAAATAGGAATCACAAGCTTTTGCGCGAGAGAACTGGAACAGAAAACGACCAGCCAGCCAGTCAGTCGTACAGACCGATTTACCAGCTGATAAAGGCTTTTAAATCGGCGTGGGCCGGAAGAGGTCAAAGTTCGTCATGAATAAGTTACGCTTCAAAAGCGAGAAACTATATATATATATATATATATATATATATTATCGATTTTTCTGCACTATTGTAAGAACTGCAACCTTTAAACTTCTGAATATCGTTTCTTATGTCTTTGTCTATGAGTGGATCAAATTTGATTAAAATCAGACCACTCCTTCTATAACCCGATTTTTTCGATTATCGATTTTCGATATTTATTGGGGTACCTCGACACAAAACCTAGCTAAGAACACTCGCAGACGCTTAAAGTACAACTGTGTAAATTTCCAAGAAAATCAGTTCAGCCGTTTCGGAGTCTATAGGTAACGGACACACACACACACACAGAGACACAGACACACACACATACAGACAAAGTTCCATTTATAGATAAGTTTAGACTGGTCCACAACCAAGGTTATAGAACCCAATCTGACCTTCTATTTAACCCATACCTGGAGGGAAAAGAGACGTATTAATACCTTTCCCAAGGGTATTTGACTTGGAAGTGAATGCAACGAATTCAACTGGAATTCGAACTCTGTCCTCTGATATTCACTGGACCACAACGAACAGGCATATCTTACAAGTCTAATATTGCAAGCTTTTCAGGTCATTGTAATTGAACTCATCTGAAGCAAACGTTTCTGATATGACTTCTTTTTGTGGGTTTTCTAAGTGCAATCACTGCGCCTCCTAGGCCTAAATCTATCAGCCGACCTGAAGTGGAATGACTGCATTGAATCCATAGCTAAATTTGGTAATCGGAAGGTTGATCCCCTTTGTAGGGCTAGGAAGTTTTTCTCGTCTGAATCCATCTTGCTCATGTATAAATCTACCATCCGCCCGTGCACTGAGTACTGCTGTCACATCTGGTCGGCTTCCCCTGCTAATCATCTCGACCTTCTTGACAAACTCACTTTCTCACTGACGTAATATGGCTTCCTTCTGACTCTTCTACAAATACTTTCGCGGCTTTTGCTCAGATGAGCTTAGCTAACTGGTGCTCCTATTTGCATGGATTTACTCGAGCTACTAGACTAGCGACTAGGTCCCACCCTTTTACAGTGAAACCAATAACATGCAATCGCAACCTAATTTTTTCAGCTTGTTTGTTCTCACTTCCCCGCCTGTGGAATTCCTTTCTCTATACTTGCTTCTCTGAAAGCTGCAATTTCCAAGAATTTAAATGCAAAGTCAATTTTTTTTAATCATATCACCCCGGGCAAGGCGGTAAGGCCACTGGTGTGCAGGGGCTACATAAGAGTGAAAAGATTGGAAAAGAGAAAGCCGGAAACCACATCCTAATCAGTGAACAAGGGATGAGCCTCTACATCTGTTCAATAGACGTGGGTGGAGTGTGAACCGAGCGATAGTTCAGTCTATCTACTCCAATTGAAAAAATAATAAGGAAAAGTGAAAAGATTGGAAAAGAGAAAGCCGGAAACCACATCCTAAACAGGGAACAAGGGATGAGCCTCTACACCTGTTCAATAGACGTGGGTGGAGTGTGAACCGGGCGATAGTTCAGTCTATCTACTCCAATTGAAAAAATAATAAGGAAAAGTGAAAAGATTGGAAAAGAGAAAGCCGGAAACCACATCCTAAACAGGGAAGCCATCTTCTTGACTCACATCCTTTCTCTGACAACCCTTGGATCATGTTTTTCTCCCTTTCCACTCCGCTCTCGTGGAGCCCTCTTCATTCCTGTATCATCATTTTCTTACTCATTCTTTGACTCCCCTGTGACTTGTTCCTCTTTCTCATCACTTCTCTAATGTAGCCCCCTGCGCACCAGTGGTAGTTCTGCTTTGCTTGGGGTGAAATGATTAGAAAAAATATTTAAAAAATAAGACTCGAATATTAATCGGACACCATGTGGGTGTTTCATCGTCCTTGGTTACCACTCCTTCATAGTCTTGATGCCTTCGTGGAAACATTCTCCCTGTTCTTCGCTTACATCACCAAGGTTTTCAGGGAATATGTGTAAATCGCTTAACAGGTAGTAGATTGTGATACTCATTGATGTGCGTTGTAGTGCAGTGGATATCGGCTCAGAACGAGAAATCGGGGTGCCGAGTTCGAATTCCAGTTGAATTCCTTGCATTCACTTACGCGCAAATATCCTTAGGAAAGGTATTAATCTGTCTCTTCTCTCCAGTTATGGGTTAAATAATAGGACAGATTGGGTTCTATAGCCTTGGCTGGCAACCAATCTACAGCAGAAAGGAATGGCAACCTACTGCGGGATAATCTTCTGCCCAGTCAGTCATGTCTCTTTCGAGACATGATCGCCCAAGCGTGTATCACGTATGGCACTTAACCGATTGACTTGTTCCAATAGATGGAAGGTTTTTTCGCATCACATCAATCAGTTCTTGGTAATTATACGTTTTTCTTTCAATCAGGAAGTCTTTCAAAACTGCGACAATAGAAATCCACCCAGCAGCTTCGATCTCTGTCATGTGGGAGACAACCTTTTTATGGTTAATCAGGTTTCTTGTTGGTGTCCCATCAAAAACTTCTGCTTTCAGTTTCTGAATACAGTTTTGTTTTAAAGAGAAAAAATACACCATTACGAACCTTGATTGGACTTAAATCCACAATTTTCAATTCCGAAGACCAATACGTTGTTTATTAGGCTACAAGGTCTTTGAAAAACCTATTTCTTACTTAAATTTACATGATCGATAGACTGTAACAATTTTCTACTGGCATGTGAAAAGTTGCAGTGATGTTTGTCGTCAAAATTAAATGAAAATTATTACTAAATCGTTACTGTTTTCATAGAAAATGCTAATTTACAATTCGTTAATTTTGATAACTGATAATACCGATTATGAAAGTGATAATGATAATAGTAGCCGTTTCAATAAGGGAAATATTCGACCTTCATTGATCGAAAAGTTAGCGTTAGTGTCGGTTGAAATTCATAAAATCTTTCTCTTATGACACTTTATCAAGAAATTAAAAGTTTCAAGACTTCGTTTCTCGTTCCTTCTATTATTGCTGCCGGATGCAGTTTACGGTTATGCCTAGGGCCATATAGAGTATGAAATAACTTTTCATGAGTAACTAAAAATGTATTAACCATCGACAAAAAGAATATTTCCTGAAACATCATATTTGCAGCCGAGCACGCATGCGGGTTTTTGATCAACAACAAACAGCAAAGATTCCCGACCGTGAATTTTAGTGAAGTTGTTTTCTTTTTTTAATATATAATGCTCAAAGATTATTTTCGTGAGCGTGTGTGTATTTGCCGGCTCTAAACCCTTAAAATTAAATTTATAAAATTGGTTGTTTTTTGTGTGTGAAAATATTAATTACACTATTTCGATATTTGTGGGACTTGAACCCATAATCTTCGATTCGTAGGAACAACGTCTTTTTCCATAAGGACACAGTGCCAACGTCTACCACGCTTTTTAGTTAAACTATCTCACGGATTAGCTGAAATAATTCTACTGGCATACACCGCCCAAACGACGTATGGCAAAAGGTTGAATTTAAAATGGGTCTCGGGACAAAATTAGCTCGGCGATCTAGCCATACCACATGTGTCACGAATCAGCTACAAACCCACACGATTTCAGCCAGAGATTAAAACTTAAAAATAAAGAATAAAAAAACAAAACAAACAAAAAAAAAACAAACAAAAAAACAAATCAAGCATTCAAAAAAATCTTTCTGTTTAAAAGAGAAAACATACACTATTTCGACCTTGATAATACTTTAACCCACAATCTACAATTCCGGAGACCAACGCATTAGGCCACAACTCTAACGATCACAGCTGCTATTACTTAAATTATATCTAAACTTATTTATAAATGGAACTTTGTCTGTGTGTGTGTGTATGTGTCTGTGTGTGTGTGTGTGTGTCCGTTATCTATAGACTCCGAAACGGCTGAACCGATTTTCTTGAAAATTTACAGAGTTGTACTATAAGCGTCTGCGAGTGTTCTTAGCTAGGTTTTGTGTCGAGGTACCCACGATAAGTATCGAAAATCGATAATTTAAAAAAAACGGGTTATAGAAGGAAGTGGTCCGATTTTAATCAAATTTGATACTCATAGACAAAGACATAAGAAACGATATTCAGAAGTTTCAAGGTTGCAGTTCTTACAATAGTGCAGAAAATCGATAATATATATATATATATATATATATATATATATATATATATATATATAAGGCAAGTTGTTTGTGTGTGTGTCTGTTTATCTGCCTGTATGTCTGTATTTTTTCAGCCCTTTTATTTTAGTTTTTGCTTCGTGTTTGGCTCTAAGTAGGTATAATTGTATTTCTAAAGTCAGCCATTATACCATTTACTCAGAGGACTTATTTAGCCTTCAAAATTCAGTTTACGACGAAAAAAACTTATTTGATATCGATACCAGGAAATCAAAATTTGACTTCCATCCATTGATTTTTCTTTCAGTCTACGGTTTCGCTTTAACTGGAAACAACTATTGGTTTTTAGTCTTTCGTGCCAACGTCCAAAGAGTCTGAGCTCCAGGAGCATGGATTAGTTTTAAAGCTTCCATTACACCCGAGCAACGCCGGGTTATACTGCTAGGAATCAATAGGTTGAAGCAATTCTCCAAGTATACGCTGTTCGAATAGCGTATGGCCAAAGATTAAATTTAAAATGGATCTGGGAAAAAATTAGTTCAGTGATCTGGGAATACTTCTTGTGTCAGAAATCAACCACGATCCTTCACGTTTTCAGCCAGAGATTAAAGAAATTAAAAAACATAACAACAACAACAACAACAACAACAAAAATTCAATCATTTAAAAAATATTTCTATGTTTTAAAGAGAAATAAATATACTATTCCAGATTTGGTAGGACCTAAACCTCTAACCCTCTGTTCCGGAGACGGACGCCTTATCCATTAAGCCACGAGGTCAAAACTGCCCTCTTCTATCACTTAAAGTATACCTTGGAAAGGCTGGAACAAGTCTACTATTATACGCCGTTCGAACGGCGTATGGCAGTAGAATTGTTGAAGGGTTGAATTTAAAATGGATCTGGGAAAAAATTAGTTTAGTGATCTAGGCATACTTCATGTGTGAGAACTCAATCGCGAACCCTCACACTTTCTGCTAGAGTTTTTAAAAAAATTAAAAGTAATAAAAAACAAATCAATAAAAAAACAAATCAATCATTTTGAAAAGTTATTTCTATGTTTCAAAGAGAAAAGGTATAGTTTTTCGACGTTGGTTGAGAGAAGAATCGACAAATTTAGATTTCGGTAACCGGCGAACCTATCAATTAAGCCACAAGATCAAAGACATACCTGATTGTTACTTAAATTATATCATGGATAGGCTAGAACAAATCGACTGCCATACGACGTTCGAACGACGTATGGTAAAAGGTTGACTTTAAAATGGATCTTCTCGACAAAATGAGTTTAGTGATCTAGGCACGAACCCTCACACTTTCCGCTATAGATTGAAAACATAAAAAAAACTTATAAAAGTAAAAAAGCAAATCAATCCTTCATAAAAGTTATTTAAATATTTTAAAGAGAAAATTATGCTCTATTCCGACCTTGAACCAACGGCTCTAGAGACCGACACTTTAATCCATTAAGCCACAAGACCGACGATTATCGGCGTTACTTACTTATATCATCGATATACTAAAAAAAAAAATTCAGGTGGTATATGCCGTTAGAACAGAGTATGGCAAAAGGTTGTATTTAAAAATGGGTCTTAAGACAAAATTAGTTCAGCGATATAGGCATACATCATGTGTCACGAATAAGCCACGAACCCTCACATTTTCAGCCAGAGATTTAAAAATTAACAAACGTAATAGATCTAAAAAACAAATCAATCATTCAAAAAAGTTATTTCTATGTTTTATAGAGAAAGCATACACCACGTAGACTTTGATGGGACTTTAACCCACAATCTTCCGTTTCGGATATCGACGCCTTATGCATTAGGCTACAAGGTCATCGGTCACCTCGGCTATTACTTAAATTACATCATCGATAGGCTAAAGCAATTCTACTGGCATACGTTGTATTTAAAGGTAGTATTTAAAAATGGGTCTCAGGACAAAATTACTTCAGCGATCGAGGCAAACCTTATGTGTCAGAAATAAATCACGAACACTTACATATTCCGCTAGAGATTAAAAAATTTAAAAAAAGGTTATAAAAAAAACAAAAAACAAAAAAAAATCAATTGCTCAAAAATGTTATTTTTATGTTTTAAAAAGAAAGAAATATCTTATTCCGACCTTGAACTCACAATCTTAGGTTTCAGAGTCCGACGTCTTATCCATTATGCCACAAGGCCATCGATTCTGCCCACTCTGACTTAAATTATATTATCACTACACTGAAACACTTCTGGCCTACGCCGTTCAAATGGCGTATAGCAAAAAGTTGTATTTAAAATGGGTCTCAGAACAAAATTACTTCAGCGATCTAGGCATAACTCATGTGTCAAAAATCAATCACGAACCCTCACATATTCTGCCAGAGATTAAAAAAATAAAAAAATTAAAAAAAAGTTATAAAAGTTAAAAAAAAACAAACCAATCACTCAAAAATGTATGGCACTTAACTGACTAACCGGTACATATTTTTTTTTAATCATATCACCCCAAGCAAGGCAGTAACGCCACTGATGTGCAGGGGGCTACGTAAGAGTGAAAAGATTAGAAGAGTGAAAGCCGGAAACTACATCCTAAACAGGGAACAAGGGATGATCCTCTACACCTGTTCAATAGACGTGGGTGGAGTGTGAACCGGGCGATAGTTTAGTCTATCTACTCCAATTGAAAAAAAATAAAAGAAGAAAGGTGAAAAGATTGGAAAAGAGAAAACCGGAAACCATATCCTAAACAGGGAACAAGGGATGAGCCTCTACACCTGTTCAATAGACGTGGGTGGAGTGTGAACCGGGCAATAGTTTAGTCTATCTACTCCAATTGAAAAAAAAAAGAAAAAAAAGAAGAAAAGTGAAAAATTGGAAAAGAGAAAACCGGAAACCACATCCTAAACAGGGAAACAAGGGATGAGCCTCTTCACCTGTTCAATAGACGTGGGTGGAGTGTGAACCGGGTGATAGTTTAGACTATCTACTCCAATTGAAAAAAAATAAGAAAAGTGAAAAGATTGGAAAAGAGAAAGCCGGAAACCACATCCTAAACAGGGAACAAGGGATGAGCCTCTTCACCTGTTCAATAGACGTGGGTGGAGTGTGAACCGGGCGATAGTTTAGACTATCTACTCCAATTATATATATGTGTATGTGTGGAAGTAGTAGTGACAATTGCTCACTGATTACCAATTTTTCGATCATCTTGACCATTTTTATGCCAAAAAAATGATTTTATATTATTTTTCTCTCTCGAACTTCTTTCTGAAACTCTGATTCGGTTCAATTGCATTCCAGCCAAGTTTAATCTTCGTAAAATTAAATGCAATGTTAATCGCTATCTAATGTCCTCGTCCGCAGAAATCAATGGCAACCCGCAGAAACCTACTGCGAGATAATCTTCTGCCGAGTCAGTCATGCCTCCTTCGAGACATGATCGCCCAAAGCGTGTATCACATATGGCACTTAACTGACTGAACATAATAGTCGGAAACAATTAAAGCTTCTACTGGGCATAAGGTGGGGGATAAGATTTATATTGTTATGAAGTAATAAACTGATCCCCTAATAATTACTACTTAATAATATAATACATCTCGTCTCCCTCTAGCTATGAGTCAAATAACAGGACAGATTGGGTTCTATAGCCTTGGCTGGCAACCAATCTACCGCAGAAAGCAATGGCAACCTACTGCGGGATAATCTTCTGCCCAGTCAGTCATGTCTCTTTCGAGACATGATCGCCCGAAGAGTGTATCACGTATGGCACTTAACTGACTGATAGAATATAATAGCTGGAAACATAATTAAAACTTCTACTGGACATAAAGTGAGGGATCGGTTTTCTATTGCTATAAAGTAATAAACTGATCCCCCACTAATTATACTTAATACAATAATGTAATATTATCTATCTTTTCTCTCTCCATCTATGAGTCAAATAACAGGACAGATTGGGTTCTATAGCCTTGGCTGGCAACCAATCTACCGCAGAAAGCAATGGCAACCTACTGCGGGATAATCTTCTGCCCAGTCAGTCATGTCTCTTTCGACAAATGATCGTCCAAGCGTGTATCACGTATTGCACTTAACTGGCTGAATGTCCTCCTGGTTATTCTTTCCCGTTCATTATTCATGTTTCTCTTCCTAAATCTTAGACCTTAAATGTGAGACGGTATATATGTAGCGTAGAAAGCTGGTTAATGTTTCTTTGATTCGGCCTTGTGTCAGACTTAACCGAACTCCCTACAGGATTTATGCAGAATTATCATCAGAATTATTATCAGAAGGTTTTTCATCAAAAGTTGGTTGTCGGCAAGTTGGAATAAATGGAATTGTGTGGAATAGTGTAAGAATAAAATATACACATTGCATTTTAAAATAGAAATTTATTAAAGGTAAAGACTAACATAAGTTGTAGGTGTTAATGTGCAATTAGAAACATTATTAAGAGGTGAAAGGTAGAGTTCGTACAAAATGTTCGTAGTAGTAATCGTTGAAAGAGATAAGGAGAAAAAAAAAGAGAACAATGTCCGAGTCGCTTGAAGTTGAAGTTGCATTTTTGATGTTTGTCTCGCGGCTCCCATCTGACTCTCTGACTGACTGACGCTGATGAAGTCCTTTTATTGTAATCTAAATTTTTCGCACTTACTCGCGAAGTCCTTTTTGATATTTCAAGTCGCTCTCATTCGTCAAAAATCATTTTAGCACCTACTTGCGAAATCTGGTCTCGACTTTTTCTTTAAGTACATTGTCAATCATTTTTCTATTTGGGAAAACCAGGATTTCACACGTCATTGTGAATTTTTGTAAAAGTGAAGAAGAAGGTTGATTTTAATTAATTTCTTATCCGCTATATATATATATATATATTATAAGTTTGGAAGTAGTAATGGTACAGTGTTAGTAGTTGAATAAATGAATAAATATTGAACTTTTTTTCAAATAATTCTTTTCGCTGTTCTGCGATTATGTTATGAAATAAAATAATTGAAGAATAGTGAAAATAATTATTTGAACAAAAGTATTTAAAAAGTACTTTGTTTTAATATTCATTTTTTAAAAGTATTTTTACTTTTTAAATTTAACTTTTAAAAATGTCCCTATATTTAAATAAATTAATATTAACTGATTTTCATATAATTGTATTGAACATTATTTTTTAATTTTGAAATTGTGGTTTTATTTCATAATATTTCAATTGATAACCTTCAAAACTTTGGTAAGTTTGCTGTGATATTTTCATTCGCTCTTAGCTGCGGTGTGGATTAAAAAGTTTGAGAAAACTGGTACAGAAGTTCCGGTTTCGGATTTTGATTGATTTACACAGCTTTTCTGCTTAAGTGAATGCAAGTTGAATTCCTTACATTCACTTACGCACAAATACCCTTGGGAAAGGCATTAATCCGTCTCTGCCCTCCAGTTATGGGTTAAATAATAGGACAGATTGGGTTCTATAGCCTTGGTTAGCAACCAGTCTACCGCAGAAAGCAATGGCAACCTACTGCGGGATAACCTTCTGCCCAGTCAGTCATGTCTCTTTCGAGACATGATCGCCCAAGCGTGTATCACGTATGGCACCTGACTGTATTCATGATCAAAAGTTGATTTTAAAATTGAACATTAATTTTGGAACAACCTAACATGTCGACCACGGTCTATTAATCTATTAATTTTTCTCTCTCTTCGTCTGTCTATATCTATCTATCTATCTATCTATCTATCTATCTATCTATCTATCTATCTATCTATTTCTATCTTGCTTTCTCGCTTTTTTTGTTTCTCAACCTCTTTTTTGTTTCTAGAACCTGTTACAACTGAGTAGTGAGTTCGATCCTCACTGGGTATCCCATCCTTCCGGCCTTGCGGCGCTTAGAAAATCAATTACCTATTTATTTCAAATAGTTAATGATCTTTAAATAAAAAAATCACTTGTGTGTTTCTCACCTTTAAACTTCAATTCACACTCCACTCCGTTCTTTTGAACAGGAGATGAGGTTTCTCTCTTGTTTCTTGGTTCTTGGCTTTTGATTCTTCGTAAAATTTACGCTTAAACTCTGAAATTTTATTTATTATTTATTTTTCTTCAGTAGATGGGTTTGCATATTGCCCAGTTCACACTCCTCCCCTGTTTTTGAATAGGAGTACAGGTTTAACTTGCGTTCCCTGTTTAGAATTATTAACTTAATTTCTGTTTTGATCACTTCTTTTTAGTCTTCTTCTTCTTCTTCTTCTTTCTCTTCTTCTTCTTCTTCTGCTGATGCTGCTACTGTTATGTTCTCCACCTCCCTGCTCTTCTTCCTTTTATTTTATATATTGTTGTTCTTCTGTTGCTGCTCCTGCTTCTTTTTCTTACCTCTCCACTCCTCTCTCTTTCTTTTTTTTTTCTTCTTTTGTTTCTGCTTCTCCCTTTTCTGATCTCTACTCATTTTCCGTCTCCTCTTTTTTCTTTTCTCTTTCCCCTTCTTCACTTTTCGTTTATTATTGTGTTCTATTTCTCTGATTCTTTATTGTTTATTTTTTGTTCTGACCCTTTCTTTTTTATTTCTGTTTTCTTCTTTCTTTTTCTTTCTCATCTTTTCTTCATTTTTACATCTCTTTTCTTTCTTCTTTGGTCCTGGGCATGACAGTAAACTGAATCCGGCAGCAAGGCCTCTGATTTGGAGGTAGTGAGGAGGATGGAAACACCTCTTAAATTGCTGTTGTTCTCAGGTCCACCCTGACCCGGAGTGGTAGCACCTGTAGGGTCCCAGCAATGGGCAAATAGTTAACCCCTAAACTGGGGTCAAAACACTATGAAAGTATAAAAATACACTTTTATAGAAATATGAACATAAAAATAGACTTTTATAGAAAAATGTACAATTTTGAAAGAAAAATATTACCAACAATACATTTTTGAAAAAAAAAAATTCCATAACACATTTTTTAAGGAAAAAAACATTCTCAGCAATAAATTTTTGAATACAAAACTAGAAAACGTTTTCAGTTTTCTAAAGTAAAAATAATAAAAACAAAAAATTTCATTAAAATCTGACTAAACCGTCACAAACATTAAAAAAATACCTTACAACCCTATCTTTTTGGCATTAAATAACCCACAGAAGTTTATAAGCCGTTAAACAAAATTCAAACTTAAACTCTTTCTTCTTGTCTACTTATTTTCTTTTCTTTTTACTCTCGTCCATTCTCCTTCTTCTCCATCCCAAGCAGTCCGTACTTTTTCGATCCTTTGAATAAAACCTTAACAAATATCTTGATCACGCTGTCACGTCTTTGCAAATCTGATGACTGCGGTTTGTAATAGTTCATACCAAACTGAAGATTTCACGTGACCAAAGTTTAGCTTGGGGTTATGTTTACCTTAAAATGGCGGAAAGATGTTTCTCGAATTACTGTCTTCGATGGATTCTCCTCCGTTTTTTTTTTTCTCAAGATGAAGATGTGGATAAACATTTTGATGAAAGTAGCAAAAATCATGACACGAAAAAAGAATGCTAAGAATGTGGCCTTTCACGGAAGAAGAGCCAGACAGATATAGAGATACAGTGAAATATTTTTTTTAATCATTTCAACCCGAGCAAGGCGGAAATGCCACTGATGTGCGGGGTGGGGGGGCTACATAACTGTAAAAAGATTAATTAGAAGAGAGTGAGGAGTACAGACCAGTTAAAAAAGAGCAATAGAAAGCTGAGAATGCAGGTGTGATGACAGATACATAGGTGGAGAGAAAGGGAAGGATATACGGGGTGGGGAGAGAGAGCTAGAATCCAGTGGTTAATAGATGAGTATTGACATTGCATTTAAATTCCTGGAGGTTGTAGCCATCAGGAAAGCAAGAATATGGGAGAGAGTTCCACAGGCGGGAAGTGCGAGAGAAGAAGCTGCAGGAGTAGAATTGTCGTCTGCATTTGGCTAACCTAACTGTAAATGGGTGGGACCCAGTTGCCAATCTGGTTGCACGAGTAAACATCTGTTGTGGAGGCACCAATGACTTAAGTTCGTCCGAGCAGAAGCCATGAAAGTATTTATAGAACAGACAAAGGGAGGCCACATTTCATCGGTGGGGAAGTGGCTGCAGTCGAGCCGCCAAGTCAGTACCTATCACATTACAGACTCTCCTTTTGGAGCCTGTCGAGAACACTGAGGTGAACAGCAGGGGCGCCTAACCATAAATGGCAGCAGTACTCCATGCAGGGACGGATGGTTGACTTGTATATATGCAGGATGGATTCAGGCGTAAAAAAACATCCTGGATCGGTATAATGACCCAAGCTTCTTAGCAGTGGATTTAGCTATGGATTCGATATAGTGGTTCCATTTGAGGTTTGAAGAGAGGGTAAGGCCAAGGAGGCGCAGTGTATTGCACTCAGAAAGAGAATCACTTGGTCCATGCTTATGGGAGGCAGGAGAGGTTGCCTGTGATGGTTGACAGACAATACCTTGGTCTTAGACGCATTGAAGTTGACAAACCACTTCTTGCCCCAATTCACCACAGATCCTGTTCAAGGTCAGTAGCGAGATTATGTCTATCTGCTGCGACAGGTTTCATACTGGTGCGAGAGTATATTGTGGTGTCATCTGCGTAGATGCCTACATGGCTCTTGATCTCATCTGGGAGGTCATTGATGAAAATAAGGAAGAGCGTCGGGCCCAGGATAGAGCCCTGTGGGACACCAGCATTCGTGCTGTAGGATGAAGAGGCATGCCCATTCAAAACGACCTTCATTTTGCGGTTATTAAAAATAGATTGGATTAGGTCAAGCAGGCGACCGGTAATACCGTAACCCCGTATCTTGCATAGAAGGCCAGAGTGCCAAACCCTGTCAAAAGCCTTGGAGATGTCCAGAGCAACCGCGCGAACCTCGTCAGACTCATCAAGAGTCTGGAGCATGTACTCCGTTACGGTTGTTAGCAAGTCGGCCGTGGACCTGGCAAAGTGGAAGCCATATTGCCTGTCAGAGAAGAGTTTGTGGGCAGTAAGATGTTGAACTATTTCAGCATTGATTATGGCCTCGAACACTTTCCCGAATATCGGTAGAAGACTGATAGGGCGATAGTGGGATGGGTCCGAGGGTTCACCAGAATTCTTAAATACAGGACCGACTGAGGAGAACTTCCAGCATGCAGGAAAACAGGAAGCAGAAAGGCAGTAGTCAAACAGTTTAGAGAGGACAGGGGAGAGTTCAGGAGCACACATCTTAAGGACTATCTTAAGCACACATCTTAAGGACTTAAGGATTTCATCGTCACCGCTCGCCTTATGGGGGTCAAGTTTTGAAATTACGCAGCCTACTACTGTCGGGGTAATATATACGTCATCCTGTTTGGCCTCAGTTCTTATAAGGAAGTCGGGAGGGTAAACTCCAGATGAGTCAAATGTGGAGTTGGATGAGAATCTGCGGGCAAAGCACTCAGCTTTGTCCGCAGATGAAATGAGAACATCAAACTCATGGATTAAAGGAGGTATTGAGGATTTGCTGTTGTTCAGCACTCGTTTGCAAATCCTCCAATAGTCCTTGGAGCCGAACTTGCGGTCAGCTATGCGCTGTCGCATTCTCTCAGCAAACAACCGTTTGGCGTCATTTAGGGTTCTCTTGCAGTCATTGCGAGCAGACGTGAATAGGCGCCTATTTTGGTCAGATGACTGTCTCCGGAATAGACGGAAGTAATGGTTCCTGTGGGCAATGGCGGCCGAGAAGGCAGGAGAGAACCACGGAGAGGAATGAGGTTTTAGGCAATACTTCCTGGTGGGCATGAAGGCATCAATGCCAGCTTTCACCCATGACGAGACCTCGGAGGCGCAGTCATCAACTGGTAGATCGAACACTTCCCCAGGGGACGTCGCAGAGGAAATCGCGGAAGGCATCCCAGTCAGCTTTTTGGTAGAGGTAGGAGTTCCTATAGGTAGAGGGCTCCTGGGGGGAGTGAGAGTGGAAAGAAATACTGAGAGAGACAACAGCATGGTCGGAGTTGCCGAGAGGGCAAAGCTGCGAGACTTGACAGGCGGGCGTCAGGTGCAGAGGTGAAACATATATCTAGTAGTGAGGAATGACCCGAAGGAGTGCTTGGGAAGCGAGTGGGGAAGTCCACCACTTGCGTAAGGGATTGGGAAATAGCGAAGTTCATGGCGTGAATGCCCGCTGGATCAGTAACAGAGTTTTCAAGCCACTCAGAGTGATGAGCGTTGAGGTTTCCGAATACAAATATGTGGGCGAATGGGTGGAAGGAAATAGCCTCATCTATGTTGTCAGCAATGCTATCTAGTAGGGAGCAGTCAGGAGAGGAGGGAGAACGGTAAAGAAAGAATAGGTAACTAACCGAACTAAGGAGAGACAGACGGAGACATACATATTGGATGGTCAGTAGATTCGAGTGAAGTCACCCTAGCTATGGGGAGGTGTTCGCTGACGTAGACCCCCAGCCCATGCATGAGGACTGTGGAATCCTTCCTTAAGAGGGGAAGATAACCAGAGATGGAGAGGTCAGAGGAGGGAGTAGATGAGTTGAAGGTTAGTTTCACAGGGGTGCAAGGATGTCCGGGGACTTTTATGCAGAAACGCTTCTACACTAGGAAAGTTAGTACGAATACCACGGATATTAAGTGAAGGAAAAGTTTAGGGGTTTAGGTGGTTTGATTTTAGCTGGTTTAGGGTTGTTTCTGATTGTGTTCGGCATACGTTTTTGTTTATAGAAAGGGACCTAGAGTACAGGATACAGGCGGTCATTATCCGAGATCTGTGCTGGAAGGGAAACTGGCTAGGGCTGCAACAAGGTGTTGCCTCAGGGTTGCCCACCGAAAGCGCTTGCAGGGACACCTATCCATGCGCGACATGGCACTACAAGAACCCCGATATTATACAACTGTTGATCAGAGCAGCCGCTCTTGACGCTACACAAGAGTTAGGGCTCCTAACTACCAGTCGGAAGCAGCAACCAGGAAACTGCCAACTCGGTACCCTCACAGTGATGAGCCGTTGCCACCAACCGGCCAGATCGCAGGAAAATCACAGGAGTACCAATACCAAGGTCTGAAGAGAGAGACGAGAAAGCCGGAAACAACATCCTAAACAGGAAACAAGGGCCAAGCCTCTACTCCTGTTCAATAGACGAGGGAGGGGTATGAACCGGGCGATAGTTGGGTCTATCTACTCCTATTAAAAAAATGTTAAGGGTGGTGAGTTAACTAAGTTTAAACTTAGTTAAAGTCCAAATGGAGCATAAACGCCGAAAAAGATTAATAAAAAAATACATAAATAAGAAACGATTACACATACCACAGAGGTTAACCCAGGAAATTTGAATTAAGAAAGTTATATCTTCAACTCTTGTCTTTTCCCGAAAATTAAGATCTGGCTAAGCTGCCTGTCCGTGTACAAAGCAAACGAACGAATTTGCTTACGAAATTAATTCGTTCTGGAAGTCGTGGTCCTGGGCATGACGGTAAACTGCATCCGGCAGCAAGGCCCCTGATTGAGAGGTTGTGAGGAGCATGGAACCACTTCTTAAATTGCTGTTGTTCTCAGGTCCACCCTGACACAGAGTGATAGCACCTGTTAGGGTCCAAGCTATGGGCAAATAGTTAACCCCTAAACTGGGGTTATAACACTATTAAAGTATAAAAATAGACATTTATAGAAATATGTACATAAAAATAGACTTTTATAGAAAAATATACATTTTTGAAGAAAAATTTATTTCCATAACACATTTTTAAAGGAAAAATTTATTCTCAGCAAAACATTTTTGAATATAAAACTATAAAACATTTTCAGTTTTCTAAAATAAAAAATAAATACAAAAAAATTTCATTAAAGTCTGACTGAATCAACCTTCTCACAATAACCGAACAGTAAAAAAAAATACTTTAAAATCCCATCTTTTTGGTATTAAATAACCCACAGAGGTGTTGATATGCCGCTAAATAAAACTCAAACTCAAACTCAAACTCTGGAAGTCGTTTCATAACGTGAAAATTTCGTAAGTAGAGACACTTTTTACCCTATAAATGCCCTAATCGGTTCCAAGCCCCCCCCCCCCAAATTTGGACATAAATGTATTTATAAATTATAAAAATGCATCAAAACCTGTAAAAAATCCATGTTAGTATTAGATTACTGCACAATAAACATAGAAATGAGAGTTGTACATAATGCAAAGCATAATAAATACATTGAGTTTCTTGAAGTTCGAAATGACTTGTTGGTCCATGAGTTGGAGGATAGAGGTGGTGTTAGGTGGGAGGTCAGTCAGTCAGTTAAGTGCCATATGTGAAACACACTTGGGAGATCATGTCTCGAAACAGACATGACTGACTGGGGAGAAGATTATCCCACAGTAGGTTGCTATTGTTTTCTGCGGTAGACTGGTTGCCTGCCAATGCTATAGAACCCAATCTGTCCTGTTATTTAACCCATAACTGGAAGGAAGAGATGGATTAATACCTTTCCCAAGGGTACTTGCGCGTAAGTGAATGCAATGGATTCAACTGGAATTCGAACTCGGCTCCTCGATTTTTCGTTCCGAGCCGATATCCACTGCACCACAACGCACATTCCTCCAGGATATCATTTTCGAGGCCGGGTTGGTGAGCAGGGGTAATATCGAGAATGAGGTGGCACTTGAGGAACTCCTGGAGCTGCGAATATTTTGAAATTTTCGCCTTTCGTATTTTGAAATTTCTTTCGTAACAAGAGGCACTATTTTTCCGAAGAGGCGTTTGGTAACCTGAAAAGTTCATATGTATAGCCTTTCGTAAGTGGAGGTTCCACTGTAGATTTAAACAAATAATAAATAGATGTATGTAAAAGTAGATAAAAGGGATGCGGGTGGTGCAATGCTTAACTGCTAGGAACGTGAAATGGACGTGCTAAGTTCGAGTTTTTTTTTGAAATCTATGAATACATCTCTTCTTCCAAACGTCTCTAGCTAAAGGCAGACTGTACTCTTTGACAAACAGTCTAGATAATTCTGAATTTCAAACCGGTTTGACATTGAGCTGTTAGCTCTATCATGTGAAAAACCCACTTGCTATAGTTGATTTATTAAGCGCCGCTTAGATGTGGCGCAAGGCCGAAGGTATGGGGTACTAAGTGAGGATCGAACTCACTACTCGTAATAGATTCTTACACGACAAGCTTGCTAACCATTGCACCACGTCAGGGTGCCCAGTTGATTTTCTAAGCGTAGCTTAGATATGCCACAGGGCCGAAAGTATGGAGTACCCAGTGAGGATCGAATTCACATCCTACTTGCTATAGTAACCATAAAAGCAAAGCCTTCGATAGTGGAAATATGGCTTAATGAAGCATTCAAACCTCTGATTTCGCCGTATTCTCTGCCTTTGTGTGGAAAGGGACCAGACGAGGGTCGTGATACAAAATAGCATGTAAAATTAAAAAAAAGAATTTACTAGCTGAAATCTAACTTTACGCAACAAATCTTCAAAATCAAGTGCAACGTATAAAGTTTTTAATAAGAAATTTTTACTAAATTACAAAAAAATAACATTCCATGATCCACATAAAAAAATACCATATTAAAATGAATATAAAAATAGTTTTTTTTTCCTCCTCCTTACTTTGGAATTTCTTTTTACGTAAATTGACTTTCACACCCTTCTTTACCAATGGCCTTTTAGTATAAGAAATTTTATACACACAGGCCCAACAGAACAGTTACGCCATTTTCCCCTAAGATCTTTTTTAGCAGTATTTCGCCGTACTCTCTGCCTTTGTGTGGAAAGGGACCCAGACGAGAGCCGCGCTCCCAAATCGAGTTTTTATGCAACGTTTGTAGTTAACCGCAAGAAAACTGAATGCATGGTCATCAGTAAAAAGAGGAGCCCAAAATTCCAACTACAAGCGGTGAACACTAAAATCAAGCAGGTACAGAAATTTAAATACCTGGGTAGTGTTCTAACAGAGGACGGAAAGTGCGACACTGAGATCCGAAGGCGAATAGTCATGGCCAAGAATAGATTCCAGAAACTGAGTAGAGTATTAATCGACAGAAAAATTTCGCTCTAAATAAAGAAGAGAGTACTGGATTGCTATGTGATATCTGTTCTTCAGTATGGCAGTGAATGATAGACAATACCATCAAAGATAAAGGACAGAAACAACCCAAATGTGGTTCTACAGAAGGCTACTACGGATACCATGGACCGAGCATGTCAGCAACGATGAAGTTTTGGAGAGGCTGAAAATGAAAAGAAAACTAATATTTAATTTCAAGAAAAGACAGCAGAGGTTCCTGTGACATGTAATGAAGAAGGATGGCTTAGAGAATCTGATACTCACAGGTCAGATAGGAGGAAGTGAGACAAGGGAAATGCAACGCGTAATATACTTGAGTGAATGGCAGAATTGGGGTTTGGGTGGGGGTAACAAGAGAAAGCGTGCTAAGAGAGACTAGGGATATGGAGATATGGAAGGCCATGGCCGCCTACGACCTGAAGAAGAGTTTTGAGTTTTCTTTAACTGCATTTCAACCTCTGTGGGTTACTTAATGCCAAAATGGTAGGATTTTAAGGTATTTTTTATGTTTAGTTATAGTAAGAAGGTTGATTTAATCAGATTTTGATGTAAGGTTTTATTTTAGAAATTGAAAATGTCTGCTCGCTTTGGATTTAAAAATGTTTTGCTGGCAATAATTTTTTTTCCTTCAAAAATGTGTTATGGCAATATTTTTTTCTTCAAAACTGTATTGTTGGTAATATTTTTCATTCAAAAATGTATATTTTTCTCTAAAAGCGTTTTTTATAGTTTCATAGTGTTATGACTCCAGTTTAAGGGTTAACTCTTTGCCCATAGTTTGGACCCTAGGTGCTACCACTTTGCGTCAGGGTGACCTGAGAAAAACAGCAATTAAGAGGTGGTTCCATGTTTCTCACAATCTCTCAATCAGAGGCCTTGCTGCCGGATGCAGTTTACCGTCATACCCAGGATCCCTGAAGAGGAAGAATTACGTGTAAGCTGACTCTGGTCTTGTGCGGCAAGAATAAATCTTAAGTCTCACTCTTATGTCCTGAACTTGTGTTATATAGGGTGGCTGGATCTGGAAAAAGAATTAGGAACACGTCTATATAAAAATATAATCTTATATTTTTATTCTTCGTCAGTGACACTTGTGTAGAACATGAGGGAGATGCTATACGATATTTGCTTACGAAATTAATTCGTTCTGGAAGTCGTGGTCCTGGTTAACCAGGTTAACTTAGGTTAACCTAAGTGGTAAAAATACAACAGCAGCAACAGTTGTTGGAACTTCAGAAAGAACAAAAGTTAATTGAAATGAAGAAAACCGAAAATTCTACAATGTTTTTCAATCCCGATGCAGTTGTAAATTCTATAGCTGAATTCACATGCAATAGAGATTATGCAACTATCTTTCCTGCTTAATTTAGAAGATACGAACAAACTTATAAAGAATGCAGCGACTAGGGAGACGAGAAAAAAAACAAGGCTTTTGTACCAATAGAACATGAAAATGACTGTGATTTTGTACTACCGAGAAAACGTGAAGTTTCTTTGAAGAAACGGTAAATATTCTGACTAAAATTTTTAGCTAGTTCGTTATCTTTGGAAGTGCATAAATCTGACGAAAAAAAGAAAACGACGATTTTTTCACTCATGCTGGAATCGTTAACATGGGGTGCGAAAGATTCAAATTAGACGAGCTGACTCTTGATATGTTTAAAGCATTTATGGTAACAAAAGACGTACTAGAATCCTAACGAAACTGGAACAGAATCGAACACTATCACCACAAGAAATATCGGATGAATGTCAAAGAATCATAAATCTGAGACGTGATAATGAGGAAACTGAAGAAAAAGAATGCGCATATATACAAGCCAAAGAAAAATGTGAAAATGTAATCTATGTTTCATACGTAGAAGTTTACATCTCGGAGATGAAAAAGTCACACTGCAAAACTAAAGAAAGAAAAATGTCTTAGAGAAAAAAAATTGTACACAGCGGCGAAATAAAAAACATAATTAAAGTAAATCAAAGAAAATTTGTAAATGTAAAAATGCAACTAGACACAAAAATCAAAGAAGTCTCATGGAAAGCAAACGGAAGACCTTTATAAAAACAGGCTTGGAAAATCGCACGTGACGTGTTCTATATATATATATATAATCATTTCACCCCCAACCAAGGAAGAAATGCCTCTGGTTCGCAGGGAGTTACAGTGAGAGTATAAAAAAGAAAGGAAAATAGCATGTGATATGTTTTATATATATATAAATTTTTATTATCGATCTATCTATCTATCTATCTATCTATCTATCTATGATTATATATATATATATATATATATATATATATGATTATATGTACATATATATATGATTATATATATATATATATATATATATATATATAACGATTTGTTCCCACAGAATTTACTAATGGCTTTAAAAAGAACGAAAAAAAAAAAGCCAACGGGAACCCTTGATAACAGTTGGCCGAAAGTTCCTCGGGTTTAAATAATATATATTCACCCCCAACCAAGAAAGAAATGCCTCTGGTTCGCAGGGAGTTACAGTCAGGGAGTTACAGTGAGAGTATAAAAAAGAAGGGAAAATCTCATGTGACGTGTTTTATATATATATATATATATATATATATATAAATATATATGATTGCAAACATACATATATATATATATATATATATATACACACATATATATGATTATATATATATATAGATATATATATATACATGATTATATATATATGATTATATATACATATATATATGATATTATATAAATATATGATTATATATATATATATATATATATATATATATATATATATATAATCATTCCACCCCCAACCAAGGCAGAAATGCCTCTGGTTTGCAGGGATTTACAGTGAGAGTATAAAAAAGAAGGCATTATATATATATATATATATATATATATATATATATATTAAGCGTTTCACCCCGAGCAAGGCATGTCACTGCCACTACTGCGCAGGGGGCTACGTGGAGTGGAGAAAGGATGATTAAATATAGGAAATGTCAGAGGGTGGGTGATAGGCGGGTAAGGATACCGAGAATGAGGGTTCGGTAGATGAGAGTGTTCTGAGAATAATTGGGAGTTAGAGTGATAGGAGGTGTCTATTGACCCTACATTTAAACACCTGAAGATTGTAGCTGTCGGGAAAACAGACTTGTGGAAGGGAGTTCCACAGGCGGGAAGCGCGAGAAAAGAAGCTGTTGGAGTAGAATTTACGGTTTCATCTTATCTGTTTAACTGTAAAAGAGTGGGACCTAGTTGCTAATCTAGTATCTCGTGTAAATTCCTGCTTAGGCTGCACCAGTGCTCTAAGTTCATCGGAGTAGAAGCCATGAAAGTACTTGTAGAAGAGGCACAGGGAAGCCCCATCAAGCCGTTGAGAGAATGGTTGCAGCCGGTCTGCCAAGACAGCATCGATCACGTTACAGATCCTCCTTTGTATTTTGTCAAGAAGCCAAAGGAGAGAAGCAGGGGAACCCGACCAGATATGGCAGCAATATTCAGTACACGGGCGGATGGTAGATTTGTATATGCCAGAATAGATTCAGGTGGGAAAAACTTCCGGGCCTTGCGCAGAGAGCCGACTTTCATATCGGCAGATTTGGCAATGGATTCGATATAGTCATTCCATTTGAGGTCCGCCGAAAGTGTAAGGCCAAGAAGGCGTAGTATTTTACTCTCTGGGAGGCTAGCCTGTCCCATGCTAATTGGGAGATAGATGCGATTGTCTATGGTGGTTAGTTGATAACAGCTTCGTTTTAGAAGCATTGAAATTTACTAGCCATTTCCTACCCCAGGCCACTACGGATTGGAGGTCCTTTTCAAGCTTGGCAGCGAGGTTCGCTTTGTCGCCCACACCTGGTTTTTGATCGATGCGAGAGTAAATTGTTATGTCATCGGCGTACATACCTACTTGGGATCTAATGGCGTCGGGGAGACCATTAATGTACATCAGAAAGAGCGTGGGACCTAGGGTAGAACCTTGAGGGACGCCCGCGTTCGTATGGTAGTTTTGGGAGGCATGCTCATTTAATAACAGATGTCCAGTTATCCCGTAGCTCCGCAGTTTGCACAAGAGGCCAACGTGCCAGACGCTGTCGAACGCTTTGGAGATATCCAAGGCAACGGTTCGGGCTTCGCCGTTCTTGTCAAGTGCCCGTATATGTACTCGGTAATGGTCGTTAGCATATCAACAGTAGACCTGGTGAAGAGAAACCCGTACTGTTTGTCAGAGAGAAGCCTGTGGGCCGTGCGATGCTGAATCACCTCGGCGTTGATAATGGCTTCGAAAACTTTGCCAAAGATCGGAAAGAGACTAATAGGACGATAATTGGCGGGGTCTGAGGGTTCTCCAGAATTCTTTAATATAGGAACTACAGAGGAGGACTTCCAACAGGGAGGAAAACAGGAAGAAGATAGGCAGAGGTTATAGAGTTTAGAGAGGACAAATGAGAGTTCTGGGGCACATTTCTTTAGTACTATGACTGGGATTCCGTCACCGCCGTTCGCTTTGTGTGGGTCAAGTTGTGCAATTATCTTGGCGACCAGCGAGGGTGTAATGTGGACGTTATTTAGTTGAGCCTTAGTTCTGGGTGGAAAGTCGGGTGTAGGTATTCCTAACGAGTCCAGTGCCGAGTTGGTGGAGAATCTACGGGCAAAGCATTCAGCCTTGTCCGCTGGGGAGGTAAGAACTTCAAATTCATTGATTAGTGGGGGTATTGAAGTCTTGCTCTTGTTGAGCACGCTTTTGCAGAGTCGCCAGTAATATTTGGGGCCAAACTTAGAGGATGCTATGCGTTGCCTCATTCTGTTGGCAAACGCCCTGTTAGCTTTGTTCAGTACTTTTTTACACTTTTTCCGTGCTGAGGCGAAAAGGCGCCTGTTTTGGTTCGACGAGCAGTTTCGATAGAGCCGGAAGAAATGGTTCCGGTGGGCAAAGGCGGCCGAGCAAGCGGGTGAGAACCAGGGGGATGAATTTGATTTTAGCTGGAATTTCCTGGCCGGGATAAAAGCATCCATGCCAGCCTTAACCCAAGAGGAGGCCTCGGAGGCACAGTCTTCGATAGGAAGATCGAAGACGTTGTCCCAGGGGACGTCGCAGAGGAAGTCTCGGAACGAGGCCTAGTCTGCTCTCTGGTAGCAGTATGATATTCTGCTGGTCTGGTTTTCTTGGGTAGAGTTAGCGCAGATTGAGATGTTGACGGAGACTACAGCGTGGTCAGAGTTTCCGAGGGGGCAGAGCTGCCTGGTAGTGCAGGATATATATATATATATATATATATGATTATATATATATATATGATTATGTATACATATATATATGATTATATGTACATATATGATTATATATATATATATATATATATATATATATATATATATAATCATTTCACCCCAAACCAAAGAAGAAATGCTTCTGGTTCGCAGGGAGTTACAGTGCGAGTATAAAAAAATTGGGAAAATATAAGATAGGGATGGGAATGAGGTAGAAAAAAGATAGCAATTGACTCTGCATTTAATCTTTTGAAGATTATAGCATGCAAACCGAAAGTGCGACGAAAGAAACTGTAAGAGTAGAAGAGGCGGTTATATTTCACTATTTCATTGGTAAATGGGTGGGACTTGTCAATATAGTACCACGAGTAAATACATCTAATCAGAGTACGAGGGGAAAAAGCTTGTCAGAGCAGTAATCATGAAAATACTTCTAGAAAGGACAGAGAGAAGCCACATCACGTCGGTGAAAAATTGACTGAAGGCAGGCTGATATGTCAGGATCTTTTATATTACAGATCCTACTTTTAATTTTTTCGCGAACCTCAAGAATGTTGGGTGAGAAATAATTTCTGATTGGTAAAATAAGATTCAACGTTTTTGTTTTTTGTTTTTTTTTTCGTAACAAGTGCTTAAAATTTAAAGCTTACGTGTTAAAAATTACTACAAACTTATTCGGTACTGACTGGATGAAAATGTATTTGGGATTTGTTTATAAATATTTATTGTAATGTAAGTGGGCAAGTGACCAGTTTAAAAAAAGCAATGTGAAAATTTGAAGAAAGAATTTTAAGAATGCTTACCGGATGGATGAGTTGGGTTGGTGTTTCAAAGTTAAAACAAAATTTCAAATGAAAAAAAGGTCGACGCCTGTATTTAACCTGAAACGTAGTGTACTATTCACAGCATTGGATCAAATCAATAAAGAATTAGACAGACTTGAAAAAATGGGTGTAATTGAAAAAATTTAACCGCCTCCTACCAATCTTTGGCAAAGTTTTAGAAGCCATTATCAACGCCGAGCTAGTTCAGCATCTCACAGCGCACAGACGCCTCTCGAGCAAACAGTATGGTTTCCGCTTCACCAGGCCTACTGCTGATGTGCTAACGACCATCACTGAGTATAAGGCTCTCGACAAGAATGGCGAAGCTCGAACCGTTGCGCTAGATATCTCCAAAGCATTTGACAGGGTCTGGCATGCTGGCCTTCTACTCAAGCTGCAGAGCTATGGTATAACTGGACAATTGTTTGACCTAATCCAGTCATTACTCTCTAACCGGACAATGAAGGTAGTATTAAACGGACATGCCGCTCAAAACTATCGTACAAACGTGGGTGTCCCCAAAGGCTCTATTCTAGGTCCTACGCTTTTTCTGATCTACATTAACGATCTCCCCGATGTTATAAGATCCCAAGTAGGCATGTACACCGAAGACACTACAGTTTACTCTCGCCTCGAGCAAAAATCTGCTGAGGTTGACAAAGCAAACCTCGCTGCCGAGCTTGAGAAGGACCTACAATCCGTGGTGAACTGGGGAAAGAAATGGCTCGTAAATTTTAATGCTTCCAAAACGAAGCTGCTGTCTATTAAACATCATAGACAATCGCTCCTACCGCACATTAGCATGGAACAGGCTAGCCTCCCTGAGAGTAAAGCACTACGTCTCCTTGGTCTCACACTCTCAGCGGAACTCAAGTCGAATGACTATATCGAATCCATTGCTAAATCCGCTGCCAAGAAGTTCGGTTCACTGTGTAGGGCAAGGAAGTTTTCCCGTCCGAGTTCATCCTGTACATATATAAATCTACCATCCGCCCGTATATTGAATACTGCTGCCACATCTGGTCGGGTGCCCCTGCTATTCACCTCGGGGTTCTTGACAAAATCCAACGGAGAATCTGCAATGTGATCGATACCGACTTAGCAGCTCGGCTGCAGTCGCTCTCTCACCAGCATGACGTGGCTTCCCTCTGCCTCTTCTATAAATACTTTCACGGCTTCTGCTCCGATGAACTTAGATCACTGGTGCCCTCTAGTTATGAATTTACACGATGTACTAGATTAGCAACTAGGTCCCACCCTTTTACAGTGAAGCCGATAAAGTGTAACCGCAATTTCTACTCTGATAGCTTCTTTTCACGCACTTCATACCTGTGGAATTCCTTTCCATATACTTGCTTCTCCGACAGCTACAATCTCCAGGAATTTAAATGTAAGGTCAATAGACATCTCTTATCTCACTAACTCGCATCCATTCTCTGAAGCTCTTTTTTCATCTACTCCACCCTCATCCTCGGTATCCTCATCCGTCTATTACCCTCCTCCTGACATTTTCTATAACTAACCCCTCTTTCTCGCAACAGTGGTAGTAGAATGCCTTGCTTGAGATGATTAAAAAAAATTAAAACTGGGCAACATCAGAAGTGTATATAAATAAAAAAAATATAATAAATTTCGTATTTGTGCTGATTTTTAGACCGCGCTAAACAAATGTTTACAATCACATAACTACCCATTACCAAATCCAGAGGAAATTTTTACGAAACTAAAAAGTGGAATTGTTTTTGTTTTTTTGTTTTGCAAAGCTGGATCATTCAAACGCATATCTAAACTTATTTATAAATGGAACTTGAATACTACAAAATAACATAAAATATTTAAAAAAATAAGATATCACAAATCAGGGAATGTTTTGGAGTATATAAGACCCCGCCGGTAGCACAAATGAACTAAGTAAGACGCCTTATATAAAGAACTCTAAAAAGAAAGTTCAGAGTCACTGTTCGACCCGTAACACTAATTGTCGGACTCTCTGTCTCCGGGCGGAGAAGAATCCAGACGAGAACAGGGCCTAATCTGGGGGGAAAAATAGACAGGTACCGGACTCTGTTTTGTGCAGGGTCTCCGAAAAATTTTTGCCTGAGTTTAAGGGATCGGATTCCCCATTATAAAAAAGACTTTGTGTTGCTTTGCGCTTAAGTGGGGAAGCAGATAAGCAGTGTTCCATCCGGAACACTACCTGTCAGACTTTCTGCCTCCGGGAAGAAAGGAACCCTCACGAGGCACTCTGAAAGGCAGTCTTGTCTGAGAAAAACATAGAGGAGCCCGACTCTGCCTTATGCCATTTCTACGGGAAATTTTTGCCCGAAATTACGGGCTTGGGTTACCCACATTAAAAAACAGTCTTGTACTTCATCCGGCCTCATGGGGGTGGTTACTGGCAAATACTCACAGTTCCATACGAATTCGAAACTCTCAATCGAGCACTTTGGGTGGAGAACGATTCAGTTAGGGCTTGGTCTAAGGACTCGGCTGAGAAAGACACACAAGCTCTCTGTCTTCGAGCAAAGTTCGAATCAAGATCGGCTGTGTATTCTTCACAGTCTCTCTCTCTCTCTCTTTCTTTCTCTCTCTCTCTCTCTTCGAACGGAGAGGGACTCAGACGAGGCCATGACTAGGGGCTGAATCTCGTCCGATGAGATGAAATAGACAAGACTGAACCAGCTTATACGGGACGTGGGTAATTTTTATTTTTATCAAAGTGTGCGCGCACAAAAATCGCTCGTTAAACTTGACCTTGTGTTACATCACGTTTCAGTGGGAAGACTTTTGGAAAATATCCAGATTTCGGAGACAAATCAGAATTGTCAAGAACTCTGATTTTGAGTAGAATGCGTCAACATTCGGGATTTGTGCCTACGGTCTGCTGTGAAGAACAGAATGCAGTGGACCCGATCTCACTAGGGAGACTTTTGATAAATATCCGTGAGTGTTCCGACACGTTTCTGATAGAATGCCCGTTAATGTACATGTGGATTCAGTCGAGATTATTACCGTTAGTAGCGAGTTATAATAGCAACGAATGTAGTAAGATAGATAGATAGATAGATAGATAGATAGATAGATAGATAGATATGAAGACGCCAGATAGATATGAAGACGCCAGATAGATAGATAGATAGATAGATACATACATACATACATATGAACTGAATGATGATCAAGAAAATAGATAGATAGATAGATAGATAGATAGATAGATAGATAGATAGATATAAACAAACTGAAGAAGGATAGATAGATAGATAGATAGATAGATAGATAGATAGATAGATAGATAGATAGATAGATAGATAGATAGAAGAAATAAAACATGTAATTATATATATATATATATATATATACATATATATATAAGTGTGGGTCTGTGTGTGTATATATTGAAATAAAAAAGGAACGTAGATAGATAAATAGATAGATAGATATGAAGACAACAGATAGATATATAGATACATACATACATATGAACTGAATGATGAGCAAGAAAATAGATAGATAGATAGATAGATAGATAGATAGATAGATAGATAGAAGAAATAAAACATGTAATTATATATATATATATATATATATATAAGTGTGGGTCTGTGTGTGTATATATTGAAATAAAAAAGGAACGTAGATAGATAAATAGATAGATAGATATGAAGACAACAGATAGATATATAGATACATACATACATACATATGAACTGAATGATGAGCAAGAAAATAGATAGATAGATAGATAGATAGCTAGATAGATAGATAGATAGATAGATAGATAGAAGGAAATAAAACATGTAATTATATATATATAAGTGTGGGTCTTTTTGTGTAGATATATTGAAATAAAAAAGGAACGTAGATAGATAGATAGATAGATAGATAGATAGATAGATAGATAGATATGGACAGACTTAGACAGACTGCCAAATGACAGATTTAGTACCGTAAAAGCAATCTGGCATATCACACGCCATCACACAGGATACTTGTGACTTTTCAGTGGTCGTACGCCAAATATCTGCCATTTGTTGAAAATATATCGCGACAAAAATTGTTTGGTCAGCTCTCAACGAAAATGTTGACATTTTTCTTCTTTATTCCCCTCCTTCCGGTTTCCTTAGGCAACAATTATAATCATTTGTATTTTGGTTTCTTTTCACTTTATTGAAATTACATTTTAACAGAAATATGATGGATTTCCGCTTCCAAATTATCCACCAAGACGAGTATTCCGCCGTTGACTTTTTAATTTGAGTTCTGTACATAAGAATGAATATTTCTTTTTTTGTGTATGTGTGCCATGTCCCGTCGGGACGTGAGTGATCATGGCTTTCCGCAAGCAAGTGCAACAATTTAAATATCTGGGAAAATATTTTAAGAGAGGGCGAAAAAATGCGACAATTAAATCTGAAGATTCCTTTGAATAACAAAAGACGCCTACGAAAAACCTAAACAAATTATTAAGAATCAGAAATGAAGAAGAATCTTGAAGCAACCGAAATGTGTTTCTACAAAAGGATCCTGAGAATACCATGGACTGAACATGTGAGCAACGAGGAAGTTTTGGTGAAAACGAAAAAAAAATGATATTTGTGCTTAACATCAAGAAGTGACTGTTGAAATTTATAGGGTACATAACGAGGAAAGACGGTTTGGAAAATCTAACACTCACAGAACAAAGTGAAAGCAAGTAGTACAGAGGAAAACAATGTATAACCTAACTAGTGTGCTTGAGTAAAGAATAGCGGAACAAGGTTTAGGAGAGATAACACACACACACACACAAAAAAAAAACATTTAAAAGCTAAAAAAGACAGGAAATTGTGGAGAGCCAAAATCTGAACGTTCTAAAGAGACACAGCACATAAAAATAATTATACTACTTCAGTAGTATAATTTATACTTTATTTATTTAATAAAAGCGGAAGGCTGAGCCCTCACTTTATGTCCCCTAGTTTACCCAACCGTTCAAAATTAGAAGGCAATAAATCCACTAAGATACAGGGGGATACTGAGTGTGAAAGAATATAAGAAAAACACTATTAAGGAGCTAGAACTATAAAAGAACAGAATGTAATTATTGACATTGAATTTAAATCTCTGGAATGCAAGAAGCCAGAAGAAAGTTCCATAAACGTGACGTGCAAAAGAAGAAACTATTAGCATATAACTTTCGGTTATATATAAGAATTTCAATTCTAAAAGGATGAGACCTTACAGCCAATCTAGTTCTGCGCTTAAATTCATAAATTCTAGGTATCACAGAGGAGAGTTCATCAGAATATTTACCATGAATGCACTTATAGAAAAGGCACAGGAAAGCTACGTTATAATAGTGGAAAACTGACTGAAGCCGAGATACCACATCAAGACCAATCACATTGCAGATTCTTCTTTAGATTTTATAAAGGATCTCTAAATAAAGAACAGGCAGCAATATATAAACTTATTTATAAATGAAACTTTGTCTGTGTGTGTGTGTTTCTCTGTGTTCCCGTTACCTAAAAACTCCTAAACGGCTGAACCGATTTTCTTGAAATTTTACACAGTTGTACTATAAACGTCTGCGAGTGTTCTTAGCTAGGTTTTGTGTCGAGGTACATCGATAAATATCGAAAATCGATAATCGAAAAAATCTGGTTATAGAAGGAGTGGTCTGATTTTAACCAAATTTGATACAGTCATAGACAAAGACATGAGAAACAATAGTCAGAAGTTTCAAGGTTGCAATAGTGCAAAAAATCGATAATATATATATATATATAAGGCAAGATGTTTGTGTGTGTGTTTGTTTATCTGTCTGTATATCTGTATTTTTTCAGCCCTTTTATTTTAGTTTTTGCTTCGGGTTTGACTCTAAGTAGGTATAATTGTAGTTCTTAGTCTTAACCATGATACCATTTATTCAGAGTACTTATTTTGCCTTCAAAATTCAGTTTCCGACGAAAAATATTTATTTGATATCGATACCAGGAAATCAAAATTTGACATACATCCATTCATTTTGCTTTCAGTCTACGATTTCGCTTTAACTGGAAACAACTATTGTTTTTTGGTCTTTCACGCTAACGTCCAAAGATTCTGAGCTCCAGGACCATGGATTAGTTTTAAAGCTTTCATTACACCCGAGCAACAAAGGCTATACTGCTAGTTCTAAGCATAAATGAATGGTAGGATTATAGAGATGTAAGATAGAGTCTGTCGAGAAAAATATCTAGCAGTAGACCTAGTAATTGATTCAATATAATCATTCCGTCATTGTCCAGTTTAACGGAAAACGTTATCCTAATAAGGCTGCGAGTCACTTCCCTGGAGGTTAGCATCAGCCATGTTGACGGAAGGCAGAAAGACCTTTCCTAGATGATTAATAAAGGGCAGGTTAGAAGATTTCACATCTATATTTTTCGGGGTTGGGCTTCATTTAATAAATTATACCTTTTTGCGCATCTAGAGGCTGATTGATGTATGATCCCTTTTTTCCTAATTACACTAAACGTCCGTAAAATCATTATTCGCTTGTGCTGTTAAAACAACGTTGTTATTGTAACTCTCTTTCTCTTTTTTGAACTGGTGACTTTAAAATTAACAGGCAATTCAGTTAAATGCCATACGTGATAGAAAGAGACATGACTGACTAAACAGGATATTTTCTGGCAGCAGGTTGCCATTACTTTCTGTGGTAGACTGATTGCCAACCAAGGATAAAGAATCCAATCTGCCCTGCTACTTAAACCATAGCTAGAGGGAGAAGAAACGGATTAAGAAAGGGTATTTGAATGTGCGTAAGTGAATGCAAATAATTAAACTGGAATTCGAACTCGGCTTTCCGATTTCTCGTTCCAAGCTGATATCCAGTACATCACAACGCGCAATGTCTCTCTCTCTCTCTCTCTCTATATATATATATATATATATATATATAGGAAACACTACTAAAAAAGTTGTAAGCTTAAAAATGTATTTTTTGACAGTATTTATTTATTTATTTCTATTATTAATAATAATAGAAATAAATAAATACTTTTTCCTATATATATATATATATATATATATATATATATAATATATATATATATATATATATATATATATATATATATATATACTATATATATATATATATATATATATATATGTAAAAGGCAAGATGTTTGTGTGTGTATGTGTGTGTGTGTGTGCGTGTGTCTGTCTGTCTGTCTGTCTGTCTGCCTGTATGCATGTATTATACAAATCCACAATTTTTATTTGATTCTCACCGAGCTTCACGCAAATATTCTTTAGACTTCCAGTTATTTTTTCCGATGCCACCCCCTCCCCAATATCTGAAATCGATATCCCGATATCCGATCAGGTCTAATCAAGATCAGGATTTCAGCCCTTTTATCGTGGTTCTTGCTGCAGAATTTGCTCTAACTTGGTAAAATTATAATTTTTAGTTTCAAACATTAGTAGATCTTCACAGACGACTCATTTTCCCCAATATCGGAAATCGATATCCCTGATATTCTATCAAATCTGATCAAAAATTCAGCAATCAATATGGCTCATTTTCGCCAATTTTATTTCCGATGGGTACGATAAATTTTCATGGACTTACTTAGGTTGGTTTATCCTTGGATGACTCATTTGACTCTGATATTGGAAATCGATACCTCGATATCCTATAGAGTTTGATCAAAATCAGGTTTTCAGCCCCATTATTTTGGTTTTTGCTTCGGGTTTTGCTCTTAGTAGGTATAATTGTAGTTCATAGTCTCAGCCATGATACCATTTACTTAGAGGACTTATTTAACCTTCAAAATTCAGTTTCCGACGAAAAAAACTTATTTGAATTCTTACATCGATTCCCGGAAATCAAAATTTGACTTACATCCATTCATTTTTCTTTTAATCTACGATTTCGCTTTGACTGGAAACAACTATTGCTTTTTAGTCTTTCGTGCCAATGTCCAAAAAGACTGAGCTCCAGGACCATGGATTAGTTTTAAAGCTTTCGTTATACCCGAGCAACGGCGGGCTATACTGCTAGTATATAAATAAAATCAGCGTATTATATAAGGTACTTTTGATTTTATGCTAACCAACGCCTGTTTATCGTTACTGCCTAGAATAAAAAAAATTCAGGCATATAGGAGTGCAGGGAAATCGTTCGTTGCACGGAATTGCATTTTTGTGTCTCGATGTGAGACTACGCTAAGCCGTCAATTTCTACAAATGCCATTTGTTTAATTTATTGTTTATATATATATATATATATATATATGGCGGGGGGGGGGTAAAGTCATTGCTCCTAAAATTACATTATATCAGATCACCTGCGTCGACAAAATGTCTTTTGTTTATATTCGTGCAAGTTTTCTTTTCTCTTATTGGTTACTTTCTTTGTGTATGTTATCCTACGTTCTTGTTAAGTAACATGCTGTTCTCAGACATTCAATAGCTCTAACATATGTCCTACTGTCTCTCTGAGAGAAAGAGAGAGAAAGAGAAATAAAAGATAGAGGGAGAGAGTAAAAGAAAAAAGAGAGAGAAAAAGGAAGAAAAAATAAAAAAGAGAGAATGTAAGAGAAAAGAAAAAGTGAGAAAGAGAGAATGAGATAGAAAGAGAAAGAAAATGAAAAAGGGATAGAGAAAGAGAGAAAGAGAAAAATAGAGAGAGAAAAAGAGATGAAGATTAAAAGCGAGAAAAGAAGAAGAGAGTGAAAATTAGAGTAAAAGAAAAAGAGAGAAAAAGAGAAACATAAAAAGGAGAGAAATAGAGAGAAAAATGCAAGAGAGAAAAATCAGAACGAGAGAGAAAAAGAAAAAAAGAAAGAGGCAAAAAAGAAAAGAGAGAGGGAGAGAGAGGTGGAGAGAGAGAAAGGATAATATAAAGAAAGGAGTCAATAACCGGAAAGAAATGCGTAAATAAAAACAAACGTCAATTTTCTGACGCAGGTGGCTTCATATAATGGTATTTTAGAAACAGTGACTTTATAGATAGATAGATAGATAGATAGATAGATAGATAGATAGATAGATAGATAGATAGATATGATCAGGCTGTGATAGATAGATAGATAGATAGATAGATAGATAGATAGATAGATATGAAAAGTCTTAGATATGAATAGATAGATAGATAGATAGATAGATAGATAGATATGAAAAGTCTTAGATATGAACAAACGAGATAGATAGATAGATAGATAGATAGATAGATAGATAGATATGAAAAGTCTTAGATATGAACAAACGAGATAGATAGATAGATAGATAGATAGATATGAAAAGTCTTAGATATGAACAAACGAGATAGATAGATAGATAGATAGATAGATAGATAGATATGAAAAGTCTTAGATATGAACAAACGAGATAGATAGATAGATAGATAGATAGATAGATAGATAGATAGATATGAAAAGTCTTAGATATGAACAAACGAGATAGATAGATAGATAGATAGATAGATAGATAGATAGATAGATAGATATGAAAAGTCTTAGATATGAACAAACAGAGATAGATAGATAGATAGATAGATAGATAGATAGATAGATAGATAGATAGATATGAAAAGTCTTAGATATGAACAAACGAGATAGATAGTTAGACAGATAGATTAGCGAGAAGACAATTTTTTCTTTAGGATTTCTTTTGGCCAATACTTCGTCGAAAGAAAAACATTGTTGTCAATTATCAGTCAGCCAATTAAGTGCCATACGTAAAAAACGCTTGGGCGATCATGTCTCGAAAGAGACATGACTGACTGGGCAAAAGAATATGCCACATTAGGTTGCCATGGCTTTCTGCGGTAGACTGGTTGCCAGCCAAGGCTATAGAACCCTATCTGTTCTATTATTTAATTCGTAACTGGAGGGAAGAAACGGATTAATACCTTTCCCAATGGTATTTGTGCGTAAGTGAATGCAAGGAATTCAACTGGAATTCGAACTTGGCACCTCAATTTGTCGTCTCGAGTCGATCTCCACTGCACCACAACGCTATCACGAAAATGCAAAAGAACAATTCACACCGTAATAAAAAAAGATGACGTAAGAAGGGCAAACTATGTAACACGATTAAAGCATATTTATTAATAAAATTATTTACGAATAAAGAATAGATATTTTCAAGTGATTATAAAATGGGAAAATAGTACTCACGAACCTTTTAAAAGACTGAAGGAGTGAATGAAATGCTCCTTCTAGTTGCACATAGCTGGTTGATGTAATTTAACGTGGACCGCTTTAAGCAGACGTAAATGAGCGAACCGCGATCTGTACAAAACTGTGGAAGAATTGTTCACATATTTCCTCGTGCAGTCTAGCTTATCAAGCAATTTGCGGAGAGAGTTACTCTCAAATAGTTACTGAAACTACCTAGTTTCATACTAGCAGGAACGTGCTGACTAACTCGGGTTTCCAGACGTTGATTGGTTCGTCATACGTATTCAGCTTCACACTGACATTTAAATTTGTACACAATGGAACTATTTTGAAAATAGGATAAACCATCTTTGATAAATTAGGGAAACACTGACTTAGTCTAAAAAGACAACACGCAATCTGTCAGTAGAAAAAACTGATGTGACACACGCCGACACTCTCTTAACCAGTATTTAACTTCTCCACCTAGCCACGGTAACTTTAAATAAACGGAGCAAAGGCTAGTGACAAAAACTGACAGTTCTTTAAACCGATTAATCTTACGCTCTAGTGTGCCTTTTTATTATATTCGTAGGCTATTCATTATCACAGAAATTATAATGAATGTTCCCTAATTCTTGATCGAGTCTCAGTTAAAAGATAGGAGCGAGAAAGAGGGAGGAAATTGAGAGCAGTGAACTTGGAGATATTCAGCCATCAATATGGCTCATTTTTGCCAATTTTATTTCCGATGGGTGCGATAAATTTTCATGGACTTACTTAGGTTGGTTTATCCTTGGATGACTCATTTGACTCTGATATTGGAATTGAGAGCAGTGAACTTAGAGAGAGTTAGAAGAAATTCGAGATAGATAGAAAAGAAACGAATGTAATGAGATAGATAGATAGATAGATAGATAGATAGATAGATAGATAATGAATAGACAGAGATAGATAGATAGATAGATAGATAGATAGATAGATAGATAGATAGATAGAAAGATAGATATGAAAAGTCTTAGATATGAACAAACGAGATAGATAGATAGATAGATAGATAGATAGATATGAAAAGTCTTAGATATGAACAAACGAGATAGATAGATAGATAGATAGATAGATAGATAGATAGATATGAAAAGTCTTAGATATGAACAAACGAGATAGATAGATAGATAGATAGATAGATAGATAGATAGATATGAAAAGTCTTAGATATGAACAAACGAGATAGATAGATAGATAGATAGATAGATAGATAGATAGATAGATATGAAAAGTCTTAGATATGAACAAACGAGATAGATAGATAGATAGATAGATAGATAGATAGATAGATAGATAGATATGAAAAGTCTTAGATATGAACAAACGAGATAGATAGATAGATAGATAGATAGATAGATAGATAGATAGATAGATAGATATGAAAAGTCTTAGATATGAACAAACGAGATAGATAGATAGATAGATAGATAGATAGATAGATATGAAAAGTCTTAGATATGAACAAACGAGATAGATAGATAGATAGATAGATAGATAGATAGATATGAAAAGTCTTAGATATGAACAAACGAGATAGATAGATAGATAGATAGATAGATAGATAGATAGATAGATATGAAAACTCTTAGATATGAACAAACGAGATAGATAGATAGATAGATAGATAGATAGATAGATAGATAGATAGATAGATATGAAAAGTCTTAGATATGAACAAACGAGATAGATAGATAGATAGATAGATAGATAGATATGAAAAGTCTTAGATATGAACAAACGAGATAGATAGATAGATAGATAGATAGATAGATAGATAGATAGATAGATAGATAGATAGATATGAAAAGTCTTAGATATGAACAAACGAGATAGATAGATAGATAGATTAGCGAGAAGACATTTTTTCTTTAGGATTTCTTTTGGCCAATACTTCGTCGAAAGAAAAACATTGTTGTCAATTATCAGTCAGCCAATTAAGTGCCATACTTAAAAAACGCTTGGGCGATCATGTCTAGAAAGAGACATGACTGACTGGGCAAAAGAATATCCCACATTAGGTTGCCATGGCTTTCTGCGGTAGACTGGTTGTCAGCCAAGGCTATAGAACCCTATCTGTTCTATTATTTAATTCATAACTGGAGGGAAGAAACGGATTAATACCTTTCCCAATGGTATTTGTGCGTAAGTGAATGCAAGGAATTCAACTGGAATTCGAACTTGGCACCTCAATTTGTCGTCTCGAGTCGATCTCCACTGCACCACAACGCTATCACGAAAATGCAAAAGAACAATTCACACCGTAATAAAAAAAGATGACGTAAGAAGGGCAAACTATGTAACACGATTAAAGCATATTTATTAATAAAATTATTTACGAATAAAGAATAGATATTTCCAAGTGATTATAAAATGGGAAAATAGTACTCACGAACCTTTTAAAAGACTGAAGGAGTGAATGAAATGCTCCTTCTAGTTGCACATAGCTGGTTGATGTAATTTAACGTGGACCGCTTTAAGCAGTCGTAAATGAGCGAACCGCGATCTGTACAAAACTGTGGAAGAATTGTTCACATATTTCCTCGTGCAGTCTAGCTTATCAAGCAATTTGCGGAGAGAGTTACTCTCAAATAGTTACTGAAACTACCTAGTTTCATACTAGCAGGAACGTGCTGACTAACTCGGGTTTCCAGACGTTGATTGGTTCGTCATACGTATTCAGCTTCACACTGACATTTAAATTTGTACACAATGGAACTATTTTGAAAATAGGATAAACCATCTTTGATAAATTAGGGAAACACTGACTTAGTCTAAAAAGACAACACGCAATCTGTCAGTAGAAAAAACTGATGTGACACACGCCGACACTCTCTTAACCAGTATTTAACTTCTCCACCTAGCCACGGTAACTTTAAATAAACGGAGCAAAGGCTAGTGACAAAAACTGACAGTTCTTTAAACCGATTAATCTTACGCTCTAGTGTGCCTTTTTATTATATTCGTAGGCTATTCATTATCACAGAAATTATAATGAATGTTCCCTAATTCTTGATCGAGTCTCAGTTAAAAGATAGGAGCGAGAAAGAGGGAGGAAATTGAGAGCAGTGAACTTGGAGATATTCAGCCATCAATATGGCTCATTTTTGCCAATTTTATTTCCGATGGGTGCGATAAATTTTCATGGACTTACTTAGGTTGGTTTATCCTTGGATGACTCATTTGACTCTGATATTGGAATTGAGAGCAGTGAACTTGGAGAGAGTTAGAAGAAATTCGAGATAGATAGAAAAGAAACGAATGTAATGAGATAGATAGATAGATAGATAGATAGATAGATAGATAGATAGATAGATAGATAGATAATGAATAGACTGAGATAGATAGATAGATAGATAGATAGATAGATAGATAGATAGATAGATAGATAGATAATAAAAAGTTGTAGAATAAATAAGACGGTAATAAAAAGGAACTCGGCAAGAAGCCTTAAATCAGTCAGTTAAGTGCCATACGTGATACACGCTTGGGCGATCATGTCTCGAAAGAGACATGACTGACTGGGCAGAAGATTATCCCACAGTAGGTTGCCATTGCTTTCTGAGGTAGACTGGTTGCCGACCAAGGCTATAGAACCCAATTTGTCCTGCTATTTAACCCACAACTGGAAGGAAGAAACGGATTACTACCTTTCCCAAGGGTATTTGCGCTTAAGTGAATGCAATGAATTCGGCTGGAATTCGAACTCGGCTCCCCGATTTCTCGTTCCGAGCCGATATCCAATGCACCAAAGCGTACATCCGAGTCTACAATGAGAAAAATTATCAACACGCGATTGACCGAGGTAGAAAATCAAGTTTATCTTACGAAAGTTAGGGACAAAAGAATTCTAGTTGGTGTATAGAATTGTGAACGAAAGCTTCCGATAGACACTGGTAACGAACAAACCACCCTCAGACTCAACCAGTTCGCCCAATTTCCATGGTAACTTGAAAGGATGGATGAAGTGAATTGTGTTGGGTATGAAAAGTCACAGAATCATTGATGGAATCGAAAATAGAAAAAGTATCAATATATTCTTCGAGTAAAAAGCTTTCATAAAAAACAATAAAATACTGGACCCAGTATTGCCGATCAAAATCCTATCAACTTGAGCATACATAGTTTTATTAAAGCCAAAATTCACTCCCTCTGTTGCTGAATGCATGAACTCCAAATACATTTTTTTCTGAAATTAAGGCCTGACCTAGATGAAGTCTATAAAGAAAGTCAGTGAAGATTTGTAAAGTGTCCTGAAGGAGGACTTATCCAAAGTACGTAAGGATAACGTTCTCTTTAGATCTATGTTGTTTATGGCAGACTCAGTATTAAATCAATTGGCTGAATTGCAGTTGGCTGAATTGCTTGAGCTAGGTCCTGATTTGTTTTTTACCTATTGTGTTTTCGACTCACTTCAGTTTTCTAATTTCATCAGAGACTCTGATTTGTGTTCAGAAAGCAAACTCATTGTGTCTTTTGGCATAGTCAGTTTGTACAAAAATATCTCCCTCAATCTGTGAACGATTCAGCTATTGGCTAACACTTGCTTGATAAACTAGACTGCGTGAAGAAATACGTGAACAAACTTGCACAGTTTTGTACAGAACCCAGTCCGCTGGTCATTTACGTCTGCTTGAAGCGGCCCATATTAAACCACATCAACTGGCTCTGTACAAATAAATGGAGCATTTCATTTTCTTCCTCGGTCTTTTAGAAGGTACGTGAGTACTATTTTTCTATTTTATAATCACTTGGAAGAAATTATTTTATATCTAAACTTATTTATAAATGAAACTTTGTCTGTGTGTGTGTGTGTTTCTCTGTGTTCCCGTTTCATATAAACTCCGAAACGGCTGAACCGATTTTCTTGAAAATTTACACAGTTGTACTAAAGGCGTCTGCCAGTGTTCTTAGCTAGGTTTTGTGTCGAGGTACCCCCGATAAATATAGAAAATCGATAATCGAAAAAATCTGGTTATAGAAGGAGTGGTCTGATTTTAATCAAATTTGATACACTCATAGACAAAGACATAAGAAATGATATTCAGAAGTTCCAAGGTTGCAGTTCTTACAATAGTGCAGAAAATCGATAATATATATATATATATATATATATATATATATATATATAGGGCAAGATGTTTGTGTGTGTGTATGTGTGTGTGTTTATCTGCCTGTATGTCCTTTATACAAATCCACAATTTTTATCCGATTCTCTCCAAATTTTACACAAATATTCTTTAGGCTGAGTCTGAGCTCCAGGACCATGGATTAGTTTTAAAGCTTTCATTACACCCGAGCAACGCCGGGCTATACTGCTAGTTCGTAAATAACTTTACTAATAAATATATTTTGGTTGTGTTCAGTGGTTTGCTTTCCACACCTCCTTATTAATTACGATTTGAATTGTCCTTTTTCGTTTTCGTCATAATTGTCGACAACGTTTTGAAGTTCACAGTTGTTTTTCTCTTTGACTGGTTACTAACCACGGCTAAAGAACTCAATCTCACTTACTATTTAGCTTATGATTTTGGGAGGAAAAACCTGGCCGAACTCGACCGCAATTCGTCTCATTAACCATTACAATACTTGAACATCTTATAGGGAAGAGATTTTAAATCGTGGACAAAGTTCAAGGGAACACGTTGAGGTAGCTTAAGGAGATCGTGAAAAAAGAACTGAGGAAAATATTTTTAAAAGTGAAAAAAAGGAGTGGACTTATTGCATGGAGTAACATGAAAACTCTTATGAAGTATATTTGGGCTCTAAGTTAACTAAGTGTTGTGCATTCCTGGTGAGAAACCACACAAAATAATAAATAACAAAAAAAAAATCATCTCATCCTTTTACACCCAATGGTGTGTAGAGCAGTAACTTTTGTTACTATTTCCGTAACAAACTGTTTTGTATGGGGCAGGGTTGTTAGCCCTGCGCCCAACCCTAAAACCGGGAGGACCGGTGAACCATTCTTGGTCCTTACGTTTACAACACCTGGTATTCCCAAATGGTCACCCATCTAAGTAATGATCAGGCTCGATGTTACTTAACTTCGGTGATCGGACGAGAACCGGTGTAATCAACACGATACAGTCGTAAAAACGGATATGGTGATGGAAAATGTAAGTTATATTGAACAAAATATACAAACTAGAACACGGGTAAGTCAATTCAGAAATACTATTGTTAGAAATCAATATATACAGTCTTGCAGTGAAATAGTATGTCTGGGTAATGAGTCTATATCCAACAATTCCAAATAAATCTTCACCAACTTACTGACCAACTAAGCAACGGTATTCACCAACCTTCCCACGCAATGCGAGATGTGACACAAGGTCTTTTAATGTGGGTCTTCCCGGCCATATAGCCAGACCAAAAATATCTGTCTATCTTTCCCCAATCGTGATTCTACCCTTCGGCGGAACCACGAGTGGCTTAATGCACTCCTCCCGAAAGCAGTGAGCGCTCTCCACCCGAAGACAGAAAGCTAAAAGTGTCATAGTAACAGAGGCAAATGCCAACCAAGCAACAGTATTTACCAACCTTCCCACGCAAGGTTAGATGTGACACAAGGTCATTTTATAGTGGATCTTCCCGGCCATATAGCCCGGCCAAAAAATGTCTGTCTATTCTTACCGAGTCGTGATTCTACCCTTCGGCGGAACCACGACTGGTTTAGTGCTCACTGCTTGAAAGCAGAGAGCGCTCTCTACCCGTAGGCAGAGTGCTGACAGTGCCGTAGTTGAAGAGGCAAATGCCAGCTAAGCAACTATATTTAGTTGTCCCTCCCAGTAAGAGCAACATATGACACATGGTCAGTTTTGACTGGGATTTCCGGGCTATATGGCCCGGCCAAAAAATGTCTGTCTATTTTTGCCCAGTCGTGCTTCTACCCTTCGGCGGAACCACGACTGGGTTACTGCTCTCTGCTCGGAAGCAGAGAGCGCCCTCTACCCGAAGGTAGAGAACTGACAGTGTTATAGTTGTAGAGGCAAATGCCAGCTAAGCAACTTCCCTTCTCTGTATAGGCAGGGTTATATGTACACATCAGGCGAGTCTATTCTTGTATACAAAAAGGAGCGACGCAACAACACTAAGTTAGACGATGTTAACTATTCGCATACTTAGGAAGTGTTTTGACAGAGGATGGAAAATGCAACACGGAGATACAAAGACGCGTTGGTTTGGCTAAAGACGCATTTCAGAAGCTAGCTAGAGAACTGAAAGACAGGAAAATCTCATTAGAAACAACGAAAAGAGTGCTGGATTATTGTGATATCTGTTCTTCTGTATGGATGTTAATGCTGGACGATCTCATCAAAGACGATGGAGAGGTTTGAGGCAGCAGAAATGTGGTTTTACAGAAGGATGCTGAGGTTACCATGGATAGAGCACGTGTGCAATTTTGAGGTGTTGGAAAAGATGCAAACGAGAAGAAAAGTGATAATAAATATCAGAAAGTGACAATTATCAGATTCCTGGGACACGTCATGAGGAAGGAATGCCTGGAGAACTTGATTGTCACAAGTCGGATGAATGGAAGAAGAGACAGGGGAAATCAGCATGAGACGTACTTGTTAGGTCTGAGCAAATGGTTGACGGAGCGGGGCTTGAAAGAGATACCAAGAGAAAAATTATTGAGAGCGACAAGAGACAGAGCCAAGTGGAAGTCCATGATCGCCTACGTCCTGAAGGGACACGGCACATGAAGAAGAAGATCATTTAGTCTATTGTCCTTATCTTTATTACTATATTCCCGAAGTTTCGTCCGTTGTACGCTTTAGCCTTCTTCTGGATCTGTCTATAATTCTTACATAAGCTATTGCAACTATTTACACTGTTTACATTATTCGACTGTTGTTCTCATCTTTATTGCCATATTCACAACGTTTCGTCCGTCGTACGCTTCGGTCTTCCTCAAGATCTGTCTATATTTCTGAGATGAGATATTGTAACAATTACACTATTTACATCATTCGGCCTGGTGTCCTCATATTTATTGCTATATTCACGACGTTTCGTCTGTTGTACGCTCTGGCCTTTTTCAGGTGATATACGTCGAAATTTCAAACCGAACTCTTTAGCCCACGAGGGTAGATTGTTCTAAAAATTGACTTGAATCAAGGAGTTGTGAGTTCAATATCAGTCTATATCAGAATTTAACAAAAACTCGGAGAGTTAAGTTAGTAATGAAAATTAACTTGTACTGAAATACCCTCTCCCCTCAACCAAAAAAAAAAAATGCATGGGGACGTGGAAATGGTTTAGTTTGAAATTTCAACGTATATCAACTAAAGAATCAGTCAGTTAAGTGCCATACGTGATACACGCTTGGGAGATCATGTCTCGAAAGGGACATGACTGACTGGGCAGAAGATTATCCCGCAGTAGGTTGCCATTGCTTTCTGCGGTAGACTGGTTGCCGACCAAGACTATAGAACCCAATCTGTCCTGTTATTTAACCCATAACTGGAGGGAATAGACGAATTAATACCTTTCCCAAGGGTATTTGCGCTTAAGTGAATGCAATGAATTCGGCTGGAATTCGAACTCGGTTCCCAGATTTCTCGTTCCGAGTCGATATCCAATGCACCACAACACATAAAGCGGGATAAAACGAGTTCATATTGTACAACGGTCGAAACATCGTGAATATTGCAATAAATGTAGATATATATGACTGAAGCTTTATGGAGAGACCACTTATTTCTCTTTCTTTGTCCCTCTTCCCTCAAGAAGGTACAACGTCTGTCTGACTCACCTGATTTAATTTTGACTTCAGTTACTGCCAAAAAAAAAAAAAAAAAAAAAGGGACACCAGACCACACTATACAGGGCCATATCTTCCTTTCTCTAGCTGCGACTAATTTCAAAGCCGGTTACTGTGACATCTGCTTGACCCCGAAGATTGACCTTAATATCTGACAATAATCTCGTCTTCCTGTTAATTTCCTGTGCGGTCCCACCCAACTTCGCAAAAATAGAATCATTGTTGTTTACGGGTTGTAGGTCTTGTTTGCCAGACAACTTCACCTGTCCAGCCCAATAACACAAGGTTTGATTTCAGACTGAAATTGCCTTTCCATAGTGGACTGATATTGTTTTGTTTAAAATGTTGTGGATCAAAACAGACACCTGGAAAATGTTAGATTCACTTCATAGATTTTACAAGTCCTCGATTGTTATTGGATTATTGAATTTTAGATCCGGTATTTAGTGAGGATCGATCTCATTCTCGGTTTGATTACAGGCTGGTTTATGTGAGTTTTAAGTTTGCACCTGTTTCTATTATGAATATATAGACTCCATTTACAAAAGAATTCTGGCTTCTTTCTTTATTGTTTTGCAGTTTACCTTAATAATGATCTACGTGTATTTTGGGCAATGATTATTTTCTTCCCTATAATCATTCATGATGGGTAGATGCTGAAAGAATTCATTAAATTGTATTCTGGCTTCTGTTCTTAAAAGTGTACCTCTGCCAAAGTATTTGAGAGGATTATTAGCTGTTTCCTGACAGGTTATTCCCAGCTGAGCGTGACAGGAGGGAATATATATATATATATATATATATATATATATATATATATATATATATATATATTGTAATAGTTGTTACAATGGTTTATAGCATCACTACACAAAAATGTTCATGTTTCGGAGCCGAATGGTGGAAACGATTTATTTTTGAAAATGTGGGGTGTAGCCCCACTAGATACTTTACTCATATAAATGAATCCTCTCCAAAATTTAATTAATATCCATGTTTTATTCACAATATAAAAAACTGAACTAAGCCACCTTGCCCCACTCTCCTAACCCAAATTTGTATCTCTATGGTTACAAACTGCTGATGGACTAGCTTAGACATACTAAATTCCAATCCCCCACAACAATCACCTACACTCCACATTACCAAAAATAACTCGTTTCCACCATTCATTTCCAGTTATACATATCAGCCGAAGAGGAGCAGTTCGGCTCCGAAACAGGAAAATTTTTGTGTAGTGATACCATGCTTTTATAAACTATTGTAACAACCATTACAATATAAAAGTCTATTCTGTATCGAGCACTCTTTATAAAAGTAAATGCTTGAATAGTGGGTTTAAAATCTACGTAGTCTGTCACTTTCTTACAATATATATATATATATATATATATATATATATAGTCATTCACATACAAGCCTGTTGAGCTGTATCATTGTTTATCCGTGTGACAAGACATCTGCTTGCTTCCAGCCGGGATCAAAACTCGACCGATTTGGTATCAGTCGTAAAGTCTACCCCTAAGCTATGAGAGAAAGGAGGAAATTCTAACGTGTCATGTATACACACGACAGCAGCCGAGAGAACACAATTCATGAGAAGAGTAATGTGTAAATCGGAAAAGTGGTTGCTGTTTTTAAAGTTTTCCCCTTTAGAGAGCGAAATCGGATAACCAGAGCATAATATATATATATATATATATATATATATATATATATATAGTTGTCAGTCCGTAAAACGGTGAGGATAATCCAACAAGGTTACCTTAATATAAATTATTAATAGGTAAATCCATACAGAGATCTCGATGGGTGTTAACCGGAGCCATATGAAGTTTATAAAGGAAAACTCAACACGTCATATTAGTTATAAACTATAGTTCATTTCAATGAGCTTAAGTAGCTCATATCATCAGACACTTTTACAATGTTTCCTCCATCTGGCATAAAATTTCTGCCGGAATGAACGTTTTCTTAAAATGAAGAGGGAACATAATAGAAATAATAATAATAAACATAAGATTACAAACAAATAAATAAATGTATAATAAACGAAATTTATAGCAGCGGAATAATACCAGACGACCTATGCAAGTCGATATTTATAGCACTGCCGAAGAAACCAGGTGCAAACGAGTGTGAACTACACAGAACTATCAGCTTAATGAGTCACATCACAAAACTGATTGTCAGAATCCTGATGAATAGAGCGAGAAGCAGAATCAGGCCAGAGATAGGGCAGGAACAGTGCGGGTTCGTCAAAGACACTGGAACAAGGAACGCCATATTCATGATTAGGATGCTCTCTGAAAGGGCATTACAAATGAAGAAAGACTTGTACCTATGCTTCATTGATTACGCGAAAGCATTCGACAAAATACGACATAAAGAATTGATGGAAATGCTAGGCAACCTCGACATTTTCGGCAAAGATATAAGAATAATCAAGAATCTCTACTGGCAGCAAACGGCCTGCATACGGACAGGTAACGACCTCAGTAGATACACAAAGATAGAAAAAGGCGTAAGACAAGGATGTGTCTTTTCACCGGATTTGTTCAACCTATACAGCGAGAATATTTTGAGGACCCTAGATGACACACCAGGATTTATTATTGGAGGCCACAACCTGAACAACATAAGATACGCGGACGATACAGTACTGATTGCGGACACGGAAAGGAAACTGCAAGATCTCATACAGAAAGTAGCAGTGGAGAGTGACAAGAAAGGACTACAAATAAACTTTAAGAAAACTGAGTGCATGGTCATCAGCAAAAGATACAACCCAAAATGCCAAATACAGGTGGGGGATAACAGAATCAAACAAGTCCAAGAATTTAAGTACCTAGGAAGTGTCCTAACAGGAGATGGAAAGTGCGACACGGAGATCCGAAGGCGAATTGGCATGGCAAAGGACGCGTTCCAGAAGATGAGCAAAATACTAACACACAGGAAGATCTCAATAGAAACGAAGAAAAGAGTGCTAGACTGCTACGTGATGTCAGTTCTTCAGTACGGCTGTGAATGCTGGACAATATCATCGAAAATGAGGACAAAACTGGAAGCGGCCGAAATGTGGTTCTACAGAAGGGTGCTACGGATATCGTGGACTGAGCATACAAGCAACGACGAAGTGTTAGAAAGAATGGCAACAAAAGGAAATTGATGCTGAGCATCAGGAAGAGACAACTGAAGTTCCTGGGACACGCAATGAGGAAGGAGAGCCTGGAGAACCTGATACTGACTGGACAGATAGAAGGAAGGAGAGACAGAGGAAGGCAGCGGATAACATATCTGCAGAGTCTGATCAGGTGGATGACGGAACGGGGGTTGCCAGGAGCAACAGGAGCAAACATACTAAGAGCCACAAGGGATAGAGAGACGTGGAGATCCATGATCGCCTACGTCCTGAAGGGACAGGGCACATAGAAGAAGAAGAAGGGGAAGGAGGAAAGAAAGAAAGAAAGGAAGGAAGGAACGGGAGGGAAAGGGGAGAAAGAGATAGTCCAGTTCCAAATATAGGTAGTATCCGTTTGAAGTTATTTTGGCTATTTTAGATGGTATGACCTCTGAAAAAAAAACAATTCCACTGACTTTAGGCGTCTATTTGACCCCGAAAAAATTAAGGCAGACACGTTATTTCATTGTAAATCGAAAGTTTATGCCTATTTCAGGCGAACCATCATCAGCTTCCGTCTTTATTGTACAGAAGATTTTACACGATTCGGCGATATAATTATTTGTTGTAACGCCGTCAGGTTATTGTTGTGGCTTAAAAATTATAGATGTGTTGTGATATCACACAGCTGTATTGTCTTGGGTCTTAGTATATGCGGCACAAGGCTAGTTATCGTGGGTAAAATCAAGCCCGTAAGATCAGACAAAAATTATATTTTTATAAGTGCACACCTGCTAATTTTTCCTAGGCAAAACTCTGCCCTTCGACGGAGTCTCGTCTGGGTTTCTCTATGCCCGAAAACTGATCCACTCAGTCGATTCACTTAGACTTCTGTCTGGTGCTTAAAATAGGTTATTATCGTTGTCATATGATCCCCTGTGGAATAATTAATTTTTATAATTTTATTTGTTATCTAACGATTAGCATTCAACCACATGTATCAGTGTCGACACTTCTTTTTACATGACATTATTGCAAATGCAAAAAAAAAAAAATGAATAAATAAAATAATAAGGCACTATTAACGAGCAAACACGCGGAGAGAACCTTCATAACTGGTAGTAAAGTTTAATAACAGGTAGTAAAGAGAATGAACTGAGACAACGCTGCTTCGCTATTGTTTCGGTCTCCATGAGCATGACAGGAGAGAAACACACACACACACACACACACACACACACACACACACACACACACACACACACACACACATATATATATATATATATATATATATATATATATATATATATATAAGTACAAGGAGTATCTCTTTAACTGAGCAGATTCAAACCAACTTCGACCTTTCGCGAGGACAAATCACCCTGACGAGTGAGAACATCATACCGGTGTCCTCATGAAACTTCAAAGTCGGCATGAATCTGCTCAGTTAAAGAAACAAACTCTTTGTCTTTATCAATGCTCTGACTCTAATCCGATATCAACACTTTACGATACAAACTGCATGTCAAAATATATAACTGATTGTTCTGTTGCTTAAATTTTTGTTTTTCTTTATTGAAGTCGCCTCGCACATTGCATTATAATACTGTACAAACCCTACAAATTTACATTTCACAAGATATGTCTTTTCGGGATGGTGAAGGATAATGGCTCACCACAACTTTCTGTCTTTTGTAACATTAAGAAGTTCTTTTCCCCATGACCAATTTGTTTTTTATTTCTTCTGTCATCCATTTACATACACTCAAGTGGGTTAACAGCTGTTTCCTTTTGGTTCGGTTGCTTTCAATCTGTCATCGGGTACACTCTTCTCCGATCTTTTGAAGAGAAGTAAGAGTTTCTCCCTTTTTTCCTGTTTAGGATTGGTTTTCCGGTTCCTTCTAAAGTATTTTCATTCACTTTCACTCCAAGTATCCCCTTGAGACTTTCTGAGATTATTGCTTTGCTTGGGGTGAATAATTTTTTAAAAAATGTGACCCTGTTTGGAAGAGCTTTAAAATAATATAACGGGTTGCTTCAAGATTTGTGAGTGAAATTTAATAAAGTAAAAGTTTACTTATTTATGGTGCCCTATTTACAGTGAATAGGCTTTTCCTTCTTCCATAAATACTAACCTGAGCCACTTCCGGGGACGTAGCTGTGAGACAGTCGTAAAACAGTCGCGAGGCAGTCGTGACGTACCGTAATTATACAGTTCGGACTTGCATTTCTATTTTGCTGATTACTACCACTTAGTATTGTATATGTTCTGTTATTCTAATACGCTGTTTGAACATACCTTCTTGTTTCCGTGTCTTACTTTGGGCCCGAACAAGGTTACAGCATCTTGGCGACGAAGATTTGCCACAACAATTTACCATTTATTTTATCCTCTCAATAGGAGTAGTCAGGTTTATCCATCGTCCATTTCACTTTCCTCCTCGGTTTTTTTAGCAGATGTAAAGATCTATTTATTGTTTCCTGTTTAGGGTTGGATTTTCAGGTTCCTTCTAAAGTCTACTACAACTCTATACATTCAAAATCGAAAAATTAAAAAAACCGTACAAAATTGGCTAGCTACATGGGGAAATTAAAATCAAAATCTGGAAAAGACCCCGATATAACGTAGAGCGTTGTTAAAACAGTCAAGTCGTACAACGGTAGCAAAATATGTAGATTGTGCCCAAATTATGCTACTCCAAAAAACAAAAACAAAAAAAAACGAACTGCTAAATTAAAGAACGGAAATTATAACTAGATGCACCCACACTAAGAAATACCTCTTAGGTTCATACAACTATGGATAAAAACGCCATAATTCGTTTTAATTTAAAATATTGCGCATTCAAAAATTCTCTGCCACGTGAGCGTTCAAACAAAACACCGTTACAAGAGCGTTCTTAAAACGGTAAACAGTAAAATCAGTTATTAAAAATCGCCTCAATACACAACTCATGGTAGAAACCTGGGTAGCGAAATAACTCGTTTAAAAATGAAAAATATGCAAAACTTCTACAATTTAATTGTATTGAACACGCTTTAATACAAATGTGCACTGGTCTAGCCCTATTATGACCAAAAACTAAGTATCAATCAATCAATCAATCAATCAATCAATATATATATATATAATCAGGAAACAAATGTTAGATATTTTTACAAATCCATTGGTACTAATATATTTCGTGTTAATATATTTTTGTTTCCTGATTATAATACTGTGTTAAATTTAGCAATAAATTTTAACATTTCGTTTTCTTTGGAGTTTGTGTCTATTAGAATTTACCTTACCAGATATCAAAGATTCTACTTTATATATATAT
>JBBBDQ010001122.1:4100000-4182500 GCA_037127315.1 Ascarosepion bandense
AGCGCTTTTAAATAAACATCACACATATATAATATGTAAACAATATAATATATATAACAAATTGCATATATATATATATATATATATATATATATATATATATATATATAATAAAATCGACTCTGTACGTATCCAAATCTTAAAATCTTACACAAGTAATTTTTAAGGACCACGAATAACCGGCAGAATCTAAGTCCGTTATTGTCCGCCGCTATAAAGCTTTGGACAATGAGGGGGAAAAAAAAAGAAAACTGCGGAGCACCGACAATACATACAGTACTTCACAGCAAAGAAAAAAAAAACCCTCAAACGGAACGAACCACAAAGAAAGAAAAGTGCTCGATACAAAACTAACCAAAAAGGATTAACCAAGAGGCAGTGACGTAGAGCAAAAACACACGAGAAAAAATCGCAAGATCGCCAAGACCTACCGCGGTTTCGCACAACGGCTCGTCAGAGCCCTGACGAGCCGTTGTGCGAAACCGCGGTAGGTCTTGGCGATCTTGCGATTTTTTCTCGTGTATATATATATATATATATATATATATATATATATATATATATATATATATTGATATTTATAATTATATACATACACTTTTCACATATATATATATTGAGGAGATTGTAGGACAATGGAGAAAGTTTACTTGCGACACATTTTATTCCTTAGGAATTTTATCGGACTGAGTTTGTTGACGTTGTTATGACTATACTTGTGCATATGCAAAAGTTGCTGGTAATTTCAACATTTTTTAAAGAACTTTATTTTATTTCTTTTAGCCAGATTCATCTACATTCATTTTCTTACCATCATCTTTGTTTTTTAATATTCCACTTTGTGATAACGGAAAAATCTGCCAAGTATGGTGAAACGCTGTAAGAACCTGGATGTTAATTTAATCACAAATTCAGACAAATGTCTAAATTTTGTGACATGATCAAAATAATATTAATGTCTGCAATGATAAATATGTTAAAGAACGAAAAGGAAACGTTTATCAATCTAACTAGCAGTATAGCCCGGCGTTGCTCGGGTGTAATAAAAGCTTTAAAACTAATCCATGGTTCTGGAGATCAGACTCATTGGATGTTGGCACGAAAGACTAAAAAGCAATAGTTGTTTCCAGTTAAAGCAAAACCATAGACTGAAAGAAAAATGAATGGATGTAAATCAAATTTTGATTTCCTGGTATCGATATCAAATAAATTTTTTTCGTCGTAAATTGAAATTTGAAGGCTAAATAAGTCCTCTGAGTAAATGGTATCATGGCTGAGACTAAGAACTACAATTATACCTACTTAGAGCCAAACACGAAGCAAAAACTAAAATAAAAGTGCTGAAAAAACTACAGACATACAGGCAGATAAACAGACACACACACAAACATCTTACCTTATATATATATATATATATATATTATCGATTTTCTGCACTATTGTAAGAATTACAACCTTGAAACTTCTGAATATCGTTTCTTATGTCTTTGTCTATGAGTATATCAAATTTGATTGAAATCGGACCACTTCTTCTATAACCTGATTATTTCGATTATCGATTTTTGATATTTATCGGGGTACCTCGACACAAAACCTAGCTAGGAACACTCGAGGACGCCTATAGTACAACTGTGTAAATTTTCAAGAAAATTGGTTCAGCCGTTTCGGAGTCTATAGGTAACGGACACACACACAGCGACACACAGAAACACAAAGTTTCATTTATAAATAAGTTTAGATATGTTTCACTTTTATTAAAGCTTTGTCAGAGGTTGAAAGAATGCAAGCAAAAAGGCAGAAATTGTTGTATTTTCAATTTTGTTTGGGTTAATTCTCATTGGTCAGTCACGTATCATGTGTATTGAAACCGTAGACAGTTCTGTATGCATGCATGTTTATAAAGATTTTAGTATGTTTAAGCAGGCATCGTATGGTAATATGTATACGAAATTATGTCTCCTATTGTAGCGTTGATGATGAAAAGATGCAGTTAATAAATCTGAGCGTTTTCTCAATATATTTCTCTTTTTCTTTTAGATATTCCGGGCAACATATCCTTAGGGTGCTGGGGCAGAATCCTATGATTAGCCTAGATTTTATTTTTCGGTTGTGGTCGGAATAGAAATCGATTAGGTAATTTTTGTTAGTGGGTTTTAAGATCTAATTTCTTATTGTTGCGTATTAATAAAATATCGAGGAATGGTAGAAAACTATTTATTTCAAATTCGTGTGTGAATGGTAAATTAACATTATTGAGCTTGATTCACTTAGTTAAGTGCCATACACTATACACGCTTGAGCGATCATGTCTCGAAAGAGACAACTGACTGAGAAGAAAATTTTCTCGAAGTAGGTTGTCATAACTTTTTACAGTAGACTGGTTGCCAACCAAGGCTATAGAACCCAATATACCCTGCTATTTAATTAATAGATGAAGGCAGAACAGACGGAGTAATACCTTTCTCAGTGGTTTTTGCGCGTAATTGAATGCAATGAATTCAACAGGAATTCGAACTCGGCTCTCCGATTTCAGTCGTGAATCGATATCCACTACATCACAACGCACATCCTCATTAATAGGTTTAAATCTTATATCTAATAAGTTTATATCTTGAAGATATCATAAAAGAACGTCATCTATATATATTTGGGTAAGTAGAGCTTTGGGGCATGATGTGTTTAAATGGACTGGAATGTACAAATTCCAAAAAAGGCAAGCAAGGACATCCCTGATAAGTGACCCTATAGATAAGCCAAACTTTTGCTTGTCAGGAATATTGTTGAAAGAGAAAAAGCAGTGGTTAGTGATTAGTTTGCATAGTTTAAAATGTTGTGGACGTGTAGAGGAAGATTTTTTTTTTCCATTTGTAGGTAGTTTCTCTATATTTTGTGGCATTTTGTGATGGGTATGTTAGCCTAAAGATATTTGATGTCTAAGATCGCTATAACCATGTTTTTCCGCACATAAGGGAAAACAATTGGAATTCGTAATCGTCAAGGCGAATTTATTTTGTTGAGTTGTGTATTTATAGAACTCGTGTTTATTTCTGTTTTACTCTACCAATGTTTTGAATGTAACACGACGAGAATTGCTTGAATTTTTATCTACTAGACCATTTAGCCGATTTTGCTACTTTTTTTTTTATCGTTTCACTCCAAACAAGGCAGTACCGCCACTGGTGAGAAAGAGGCTACATAAGAGGACAGTGAAAATTTACATAGTAGAGCGAAGGAAAAGAGGAACTGTTTACATGGGGTGTCAGAGAAAGGGATATGAATACGGATGTGGAGAGAGTTGTGGTAGTACACTGAAAAAGGGGAAAGAACAAGATACAAGGAGTGTTGGGGAAAGGACAAGAGAATAACTGGCGTCAAGAGGATAAGAGATAGCAGTTGAAATTGTATTTATACTTTTGAAAGTTGTAGCTATCAGGAAAGCAAGTATATGGGAGTTCCATAGGCGGAAGGTGCGAAAAAAGAAACTGATGGAGTAGAAGTGAAGGCTGCATTTGCTTGTTTTATCTGCCAATCTGATTGCTCGAGTAAATTGTTGTCGAAGGAAACACCAGTGAGCTAAGCTCGTCGGAGAAGAAGCCATGAAAATATTTGTAGAAGAGACAGAGGGAGGCCACATCCCGCCGGTGAGAAAGTGGCTGGAGGCTCGGTGTCAGGTTGGAACCGATCACATCACATCACATCACAGATTCTCCTCTGGAGCCTGTCGAGAAGCCCTAGAATAATAGTAGGGGCGATCGACCAGATATGACAACAGTATTCAATGCATGAGCGGATGGTTGATTTGTATATGTACAAGATGGACTCGGATGAGAAAAAATTCCTGGCCCGACACAGTGACCCAACCTTCCTAGCAGTAGATTTAGCTATTGATTCAATGTAATCATTCTACTTTAGGTCAGAAAAGAGAGTGGACGCCATTTGTCGTCTGGCAACCAATATTTTTAGACCCAGTTCGCCAATGACAAGAGCCTGCTCAACTTGAAGACAAATATTTGGTGTCTTGGCTTTTAACTTGACATGGAAACCAATCCTTGGCAATGGTGAGAGAAAATTAAGATCTTAGTAAAAAAACGCAATTTAAGACAGGCATGTTGTCACAATATCATGCGTTGAATGAAAAGATAAGACTTGAGGCTGTCTTCCCTTTGTGAACCCTGATCAATGGAAGACGGAATTAGATCAGACAGAAATTAGGGAACGCTTTTTATTGGGGTAGAACATAAAAAAATTGACAGCATAAGGAAGAACCATATTTACGTTTGGCTAAAATTTTCACCCAAAAAGTATTGTTAAACTCAATCAGTTAAGTGCCATATGTGATACACGGTTAGGCAATCATGCCTCGGAAGTTTAACCCATAGCTGGGGGAGAAGAGACAGATTAATACCTTTTCCAAGGACATTTGCGCATAAGTGAATGCAACGATTTCAAAAGGAATTCGAACTCGGCTCTCCGATTTCTCGTTCTACTGGCCCAAAATGTATCGTTTCTCTCGATTGATACAAAAAGTAAAAAATATTTTCTGCACATTGTGTGGGGTCTGTGGTTTCAGCGAGGAATTTTGTGGTGTAACATGTGACCTTCTTACCAGCTTCTACCCCACGGAAATGTGTAACTCGTTCGACATAAATTTTTACTTCTATATTCAAACCATATGTGTATGACATCTAGCTTTTCAAGTTTAAAATTGAACTGCTAAAATCTTGTGCGTTGAAATTGACTCATTTCCTGATCTGTACCTCTACACTGGAAGGGGTTATCTGAAGATTCGAGAATGTTCGATCTGACCAACGCAATTGAAAACAACATCCATTGACTGAATTCGATATCACGAAATATGATCCCGCGTGTTCAATAAAATTGAGAAGTTTCTTATCGACCAAAATTCAATATGATTATTGCATATTATCAGTCAAAGATAAAAAAGATCTGGTTTCTTCCTAAGAATGATCGTCTCTTTACAGCAAATCAGGTATCAAAATATTGAACTAGGGGCATGCAATATTAGAAGATTGATAAAAAATTAATGTGGAAGAAATGCGGGAATATTTAATGTTATGGCGGACCTACCCATTAATATAGTAATGGACTAACTTAATCTGCATAAATACAATGTGACTAGTAGTCACCGAGAGAGCACTAGTCTGGTATGAGTCAGACACCCGTAGAGTGACTTACCGAACAGAGACTTTAATATCCAACACCGCTTGTTTGTCAGCTAGAAGAAACAAGCTGGCATATTGTACCTTTACCCGTTATTTTGTTAATAGAATTGTTTACACTATTCCTGGATTCCTGTTATTATTTGTGACTCCAGGGTTACAACATTTAACAAGAAAAGCATTTATTAAAATTTAATTAAGTAAATATTCATTAAAATTTCATTAAGTATATATGAAAGGATTACTAAAACCAAACAAAGAAGAATAATTGCTTTCTGAAATAATCATCAAGAAAATTTTCATTGAAATCAAAATTAGAAATAACGTTCCAAAATCAGATTTTCAGTCAGTCAGTTATGTGCCATACGCGATACACGCTTGGACGATCATGTCTCTTTCGAGACATGAATGACTGGGCAGAAGTTAATCCTGCAGTAGGTTGCCATTGCTTTCTGCGGTAGACTGGTTGCCGACCAAGGCTATAGAGCCCAATCTGTCCTGTTATTTAACCCATAACTGGAAGGAATACCTTTCTCAAGGGTATTTGCGCGTAAGTGAATGCAAAGAATTCAACTGGAATTCGAACTCGGCTCCCCGGTTTCTCGTTCCGAGTCGATATCCACTGTACTACAACGCACATCAGGTTTTAATTGTTTCCTTTGTTTGTCTCTACGATCTGCATACTAGTTTAACCAGAAATTTTGGTGAGTTTATTTATGTATTATTTTAAAAGAGATAAATTATTTAATTTCATTACTGAAAGATTCATAGAAATGAAGAAGTTAGAAAAACTCAGAAGCCGAAAATTTAAAAACAAAATGCTAGAATTATTTTGGATTTCAGCATGGCATATCGGTTATCAGGTCTAAAGTTCACACTATCATGTGCACACTACTAGAGGAGCGACAATGTTTACACTGTAACAGCAACAAGAAAACTGGGTTCGATCATGCTCAAACTTCGATCGTGTTACATCAATAGCACTAACTATAAGCACGCATGATCATAAGACAGTGCGAAAAAATTAAATATATGTTATGGCAAAAATGTTGATAAATTTTTATTTATCCTCGTATAAAGTGAAGAAATGAAAATACAAAGTTTATCTCAACTCGAGCTGGTGTCTGGCACCAGTGGGAAATAGGAATAACGTTTTTGTATCAATAATTTCACTAAAATAACCATGCAATTAAAGAATATATTAATCAATTTCTAGGTATTTTCGCTTACATATTCTTACATTCATAATAAACATCTAATGTTTTTATTACGCGTTGGCATGACACACACAATTAACCAGACATTAGATTTTTCTTCTACATTTAATATGCACACATTGCTTTATCAAAGGTGACACGTATCTGACCAATGAAATTATACCAAAATCAACATACTGTGTCTTAGATTTTTAAACCATTCGTCTTCAATAAATCTCTGAAGAAGCTTGTTAAAGTGAAACATGATGAAAAAACACACCTTTTCCTACTTGTTCTCTACATTATTCTATTCATATATATATATATATATATATATATATACTAGCAGTATAGCCCGGCGTTGCTCGGGTGTAATGAAAGCTTTAAAACTAATCCATGGTTCTGGAGCTCAGACATTTTGAATGTTGTAACGAAAGACTAAAAAGCAATAGTTGTTTCCAATTAAAGAGAAACCGTAGACTGAAAGAAAAATGAATGGATGTAAGTGAAATTTTGATTTCCTGGTATCGATATCAAATAAGTTTTTTTCGTCGTAAACTGAATTTTGAAGGCTAAATAAGTCCTCTGAGTAAATGGTATCATGGCTGAGACTAAGAACTACAATCATACCTACTTATAGCCAAATCCGAAGCAAAAACTAAAATAAAAGTGCTGAAAAAAATACAGACATACAGGCAGATAAACAGATGCACATACAAACATCTTGCCTTTTACATATATATATTATCGATTTTCTGCACTATTGTAAGAACTGCAACCTTGAAACCTCTGAATATCGTTTCTGATGGCTTTGCCTATGAGTGTATCAAATTTCATTAAAATTGGACCACTCCTTCTATAACCCGATTTTTTCGATTATTGATTCTTATCGGGGATACCTCGACACAAAACCTAGCTAAGAACACTCGCTGACGCTTATAGTACAACTGTGTAAAGTTTCAAGAAAATCGGTTCAGCCGTTTCGGAGTCTATAGGCAACGGACACACACACACACACACAGACACAGACACAGACACAGACACAGAGAAAGTTCCATTTATATATAAGTTTATATATATATATATATATATATATATATATATATATGACTGACATCAGGACGTTTTTTCTTCCATCTCCTTCATTTTGTATCAATTCTGCTTCTTTTTATGGGCTATGTTTCTTCAGGATGTAGGCGATCATGGACTTCCACTCACCCCCTCTTATCCCTTTTAATATTTTCCTCTTGGTATCTCTACCAAACCCCGCTCCACCATTCATTTGCTCAAGCCCATCAAATATGTCTCACGCTGCTTTTCTCAGTCTCTCTCCTCCTGTATCTGTCTTGTGAGTGTTAGATTTTTCAAACTCTCCTTCCTCATTAAATGTCCCAGGAACCTCAGCTTTCTTTTCCAGTCGCTAGGTATGTTTTCTTCTCGTTTGCATCCTCTCTAGCACGTTGTTGTTGTTGTTGTTGTTGTTGTTTACGTGGTCAGTCCATGGTATTCTCAGCATCCTTCTGTAGAACCACATTTCTGTTGCCTTGAGCTTCTCCTTTATCCTTGAAGAAATCGTCCAACATTCGCTGCCATACAGAAGGATAGATATCACAGTGAAGTCTAGAACTCTTTTATCTGTTATTTTAATGAAAGTATGTAGTTTCCGGCTTTCTCTTTTCCAATCTTTTCACTCTTTGCTTTTTTTCTTTTTCTTTTTTTCAATTGGAATAGATAGACTAAACTATCGCCCGTTTCACACTCCACCCACGTCTATTGAACAGGTGACGAGGCTAATCCCTTGTTCCCTGTTTAGGATGTGGTTTCTGGCTTTCTCTTTTCTAATCTTTTCACACTTATCTTTTTTCTTTTTTTTTTCTTCTTCTATTGGAGTAGATAGACAAAACTATCACCCGGTTCACTCTCCACCCACATTTATTGAACAGCTGAAGAGGCTCATCCCTTGTTCCCTGTTTAGGATGTGGTTTCCGGCTTTCTCTTTTTCAATCTATTCACTCTTACGTAGCCTCCTGCACATCAGTGGCGTTACCGTCTTGCTCGGGGTGATATGATTAAAAAAAAAAAAAGAAAATCTTCCTGTCTGTCAGTATTCTGGTTAGATTTTGAAATGTGTCTTTGGCTATCGCAATGCGTCTTTGGATATTAATGTTGCTCTTTCCATCCTGTTTCAGTATGCTTTCCGGGTATTTAATTCTTTTTACCTGCTTTATTTTAGTTTCACCAACTTGTAGTTCCCTTTTGCTGTTGACCATGCGTCCAGTTTTCTTGAAGTTTATGCTGAGCCCTTTCTTCATATTTTCTCTTGATACCTTCCGAATGGCAAATTGGAGTGCCGAGTTCGAATTCCAATTGAATTCCTTGCATTCACTTACACACAAATACTCTTGGGAAAGTTATTAATCCGTATCTCCCCTCCATGTATAGGTTAAATAATAGAACAGCTTGGGTTTTGTAGCCTTGGCTGGCAACCAGTCTACCGTAGAAGGCAATGGCAACCTACTGTGGGATAATCTTCTGCCCAGTCAGTCATGTCTCTTTCGAGACATGATCGCCCAAAGCGTGTATCACGTATGGCACTTAATTCACTGACCTTCTGTAGGAGGTCTTAATCATAACTGAAAAAATATCATGTTGGATAAAATAGAAGTGGCGATTACAATTTCATAGCTAAGATAGTAACGTACTTCCCAACGATAGTAGCAACTGCTGTTCGAATGCAGAGGTACACCCATGGAATTTCAGTTTGCTTTTTATAAAATGCACCCGATCCCCGTTTGAAGTATGGGCGTAGCGCATTTTGCCTGTGTTCAACCAAATTTTCATCATCCTAGTTTCAGCATAGCAAATGTTAATGTCAGAAATGGAAATAGATCCTCCAGTTCGCAAGAAACCATAAGTTGATCGGTTTATTTCTTGTCATTTTCTACGGACAAATCACAAAAATAAACCCAGTAGCCAATCAGAAACCAAATAAATGCAATGAAGCGTTCCGGGTTTGGTTTTATTTTTATATTAATTAATTATTTTTCTCACATTTTGGTGTTATTTATTGTTATAAAAGTTAAACGCCCAGAAGCCCCCGCGGCGTTCTCTGTCATGATTTGCAGTTTATGTCTGTGTATATCAAACAGTGCGTTGTGGTGCAGTGGATGTCGGAACGAGAAATCGGAGAGCCAAGTTCGAATTCTAAGTGAATTCATCGCATTCACTTTTGCGCAAATACCCTCAGGAAGAGTATTAATCCGTTGCTTCTCCATCCAGCAATGGGTTAAATAGCTAGACAGATTGGGTCCTATACCCAATTATTCACGTCTCTTTCAAAACATGATCGCCCAAGCAAAACTGATATAAAACAAGATAAAACTGAATAACTACATCCAAAGATTTTCTTTCTTTCTTTCTTTCTTTCTTTCTGTTTTAGCTTCGTTTTCTTGTACTAATAAAGATTAATAGATGTACACTACCGGCCATAATTATTAGGCAACCTCAGTTTTTTTTTGTTTTTTTTTTTTTTAGAAGAAATGATGTATTTCATACTATTTTTGTATTTATTGCCAAGTGGATAATTCTACATGAAAATAGAATAGTTCTTTTGTCATTATTACTTTGCAAAACTTTACAAGGCAAAGAAGCAAAGATGAACTCATTCGAATCGGCCAGAATTTTCTTCATCCTTTCATTGATGAAACTGCAATATAGGTAATTATAAAATATTTATAAATTCATTTGATGCACATGTTATTGTGCAGTAATAACAAAAGAACCATTCTATTTTCATTTACAATTATTAACTTGACAATAAATACTAAAAAATAGTATGAAATACATCATTTTTTTAAAACACTGGGACGGCCTAATAATTATGGCCGGTAGTGTATGTACGAATAGATTTCCAAAAGAAAGAAAGAAAAAAGAAAGAGTGAACAGACATGGAGAGAATGATTTGAACAAAAATATAATAGCAGTTAACTAGCTAGATAGCTATCATTCTAATTAGCTATTTTCAAAGATAGAGAGAGAGAAATGGATGGAGAGAATGATATGAACAGACTTAAAATTATCTATCTATCTATCTATCTATCTATCTATCTATCTATCTATCTATCTATCTAGTCTGTTCATATCTATCTATCTATCTATCTATCTATCTATCTATCTATCTATCTATCTATCTATCCCAGTCTGTTCATATCTATCTATCTATCTATCTATCTATCTATCTATCTATCTATCTATCTATCTATCTATCCCAGTCTGTTCATATCTATCTATCTATCTATCTATCTATCTATCTATCTATCTATCTATCTATCTATCTATCTCAGTCTGTTCATATCTATCTATCTATCTATCTATCTATCCAGTCTGTTCATATCTATCTATCTATCTATCTATCTATCTATCTATCTATCTATCTATCTATCTATCTATCCCAGTCTGTTCATATCTATCTATCTATCTATCTATCTATCTATCTATCTATCTATCTATCTATCTATCCCAGTCTGTTCATATCATATCTATCTATCTATCTATCTATCTATCTATCTATCTATCTATCTATCTATCTATCTATCTCAGTCAGCATCTATCTATCTATCTATCTATCTATCTATCTATCTATCTATCTATCTATCTATCTATCTATTGATGCATATTTCATTAAATATTATAGACAAGTTTTGTCTATTTATTTATTGTCTAAGCTTAATAGCATTATCATTAAATGAAGAAAGAAAATTACAATGTTCATAGATAATTATTTATAATCCAATCTAAGCTTTCGGCTTACATAATCTATTTCAAAGATGTCGATTACATTATAATATAACAATTCACGGACAAATGAAAATGGCTTATGTCAACCGAAAGCTTAGATTAGATAATAAAAAATTATATATATATAGTGATTTTCTTTCTTCATTTAGTGATAATGCTATGAAGCGTATCGAACAATATGAAAAAAAAAATAGACAAAACTTCTCTGTATTATTTAATGAATCATACAACAAAATGCTGTTAAATACACACACACACAATATATATATATATATATATATATATATATATATATATATATATATATATATATTTAACTATCTAATTACTTAGTTTTTGAACATAAAAAATTAGCTCAGTACACAATTGTATTAAAAAGTGTTCCATACAATTATATTGTAGAACTCTAGAATATGTTTCATATGTAAACGAGTTATTACGCAACCCAGGTTTCTACCTTTTGGTGTTTTCAGGCGATTTACAATAACTGATTTAAATTTTTTTTTAATTCTCACATAACAGGGATTTTTGACGAACGTTTACAAGAGATCCCTGTTATGTGAGCGTTTAAAAAAAACGGTAAAATCAGTTATTATAAGTCACCTTAAAACATCGAAAGTTAGAAACTTGGGTTGCGTAATAACTCCTAGACAAATTATATATATATATATATATATATATATATATATATATATATAGTCATCCGCAGACAGATCTGTTTCGCAGTATCACAGCTCATCAGTACGGTTCGACATCCGATTGCTTTTAACCCAGGATTGAAACCCGACCGAAGTGGCGTCAGTCTGCGATTCTACCTCTGAGCTATTGACGCTCGGATGAAAGAGGCAGGCTTTTGGCGTATCCTGTATCATACACCAATAGCCAGAGTGCTCTAATGATGAATATTTTAAATGTAGAGGAAAAAACTTCTATCTGTTTAAGTTTTTCTCTACATTTATAATATTCGACCGTTGCTTTAATACACGTGACATGTATTTAAGTATCTAATCAATGAAATCATACCTCAATCAACATATCGTCTCGGTGGATTTTAAAAGATTTTAAAAAATGTTTTTTTTTTTAAAAAACATTTCTGTTTAAAAGATCTTTGAAGAAGATTGTTTGTTAAATTGAAACATGTTAGATTAAAGATCCTGTATATATATATATATATATATATAAATATATATAGTCATCCGCAGACAGATCTGTTTCCTAGCTCATCAGTACGGTTAGACGCCGATTGTTTTAACTCAGGATTGAAACCCGACCGAATTGGCGTCAGTCGGCGATTCTACCTCTGGGCCATGGGCGCTCGGTAGAAGAAGGAAGACTTTTTTAGCGTGTATATTATCAGTATACACGCCCAATAGCCAGAGTGCTCCAATTCATTGCTGAATGAGCGATATATATATATATATATATATATATATATATATATATATATATATATATAGTACTGTGCAAAAGTATTAGGACAAGACCTATTTTATCTTTTATAAGACATCAAAATAAAGTTTAAAATCATCCGTGTCCTAACACTTTTGCACGCTACCGGTAGTGTGCAAAAGTATTAGAACAAAAGTAGTCGTTTGGAACCCTTTTTGAAACGACTACATCAGGCAGAAATATTAGGACAGGGATGATTTTAGTAAAAAAAAGCCAAACCTTTGTAAGAATTATTTAACTAAAAACGAAAAAGAAGGAAGTCTTTACAATTTGAATTGCCCTCCACAAAGCTCTGATCTCAACTCTATTGAACATCTATGGGTTATTTTGGATAAAAAAAAATTGATAAATCTAATGTTACTTGCAAGATACACTTTGGTAACAAATACAAGCTGCTTGGCAGGAGATACCATTAGGTACGTTGAAGAAGCTTGTGATGCCAATGCCTGACTGAATGAAGGCTATGATCAAAGCAAAAGGCTATTATGCTAAATTTTAAATTTATTTTGTAACAAGTATTTTTTCTTGTTAAAGCATTAAAGCATAAATCAAATAAAATTACTGTAATTAAATTGTTTATTTTCTGTCAATATGCCTCATAAAAGATAAAATGGTTCTTGTCCTAATACTTTTGCACAGTACGTTATATATATATATATATATATATATATATATATATATATACTTTTTCTCTATACGCCGCTTATATATAACACGCTAAAATTTTCCTTCTCTGATTCCATGCGTGCCTATGGCTTATGGGTTAGCGACTCCGACTGACCAAATCGGTCGAGCTTCGATCCTGGCTACAGTCAAGTGAATATCTACCCATACTGATAAGCCGTGATACAGCGAAGCAAGCCTGTATGTCGATGACGAATATATATATATATATATATATATATATATATATATATACGTACACTCCATCTTCTGACTGGCTTAAGGCGTAGGACAACAGCAGAGAGGAAAAGATGCCGAAGCGAGTACGCACTCCTGTTTACCTCCACACCAGGAGCGACGCCAGCCTCTTCAACTTCGCCCGCCTCCGAGCTAAGAATAAAATGTGGAAGGTACTTATATCCGAGATGCTCATCGCTGATGGTGCAACACTTACAGTACAGTCTGAAGAACCATTGCAGCAACTCATCATTCGCTTCACGCACGCATACAGAGAGTTTGGTTTGACTCTCAGCCTAAATAAGACAAGCATCCTGTGCCAAGATGTAAGTAGTACTCCAAACATCAACATTTGTGACTACACTCTAGAAGTCGTCGAGGACTTCACATACCTCTGATCCACCATCTTCGGAAACCTCTCCCTGAACGCCAAACTCTACAAACGTATCGGCAAGACAGCAACAGCCATGGCTCGCTTGACAAAAAAAGGTCTGGGACAAGACACTGAGCACCAACACTAAAACAATGGTGTACTGAGCCTTCGTGCTCAGCACGCTGTTCTACAGACCCTCTACTATAGACTTTCTACTACGGACCCTCTATTATGGACCTTCAACATCTTCCACCTTGGCAACCTCAGAACCTTGGAGAATCCTGGCAATCACCTGGCAGGACCGCGTCTAAAATAAGAGCGTCTTTGATCAAACGGACATCCCATGCATGTTCGCTCTGCTCACCAGCATCGACGCCGGTGGCTTGGCCACGCAAGGCGAAAGAACGATTGGAGGTTCCCCAAGGAAGTTCTATTCAGCGAGCCTTTTACCGGCTTCAAATCTGCAGAGAGACCTGTCCTACGCTACGAGAACGTCTGCAAGCTAGACATGAGTGCAAGTGGTAGGCTCGGAGTCGGTTGCTGAAGACCACAGCAGATGGAGAAGTCACGATCCAAGAGAAGTGAGGAGAGGAGAGACCAGCAGTGGAAGAAGAGGAGAGAGCGAAGACGGCAGAGGGCTGCATCAATGCTCACAGAACCCGGCGTCACTTACACTTGTGGCAACTGAAATAGAATCTGCCGATCCAGTATAGGCCTTATTGTCACAGCAGGAGCTGCAACTCAACAACAGATTGATCTGAGGGGCAGAACTCCATTGTCTCTCGAGACAACGGATGCTGACATATATATATATATATATATATATATATATATATATATATATATATAGCCTATGTTTACCTATAGACTCAAATATTGACTCAGTACATTAATGTATCATCTCAAGTCTCTCTAAATCTACATATCGTCTCAAAATTTCGACATTAACTCATAAAACTCAGTATTAAATACGGTATTTAAGTAAAAACCAGGTATTAATTATAGGTTTTTACCTATGATCTATTAAAGCCAACGGTTCTATTTGGAGTCTATAAGAATTTATTAATATATGAGTACGAGTGCTTTTACCAAGCATAGTACAAAGCGTATAAGTCTCTTGTCAGTGAGACATAAGATTATTAATGTCATTGTGTCATATTTCTGGAAAATTAAATATCCACTGTACAAAAGAAGAGGACGATGAATATTAATTAGTCTTAACATAGATCCATGGGCCGTTAAATTAACAACCAAGAAATAACGCTGCTCAGTGATTTACTAAGTGTTGCATATGACTAAAAGTATGGTGCTCTTAGTAAGGATTGAACACAGTACTCAGTCACAATTGATCTTGCTGTGACAAGTTGCTTAACCATTACACCACGTCAAAGTGCATTGGTGGTTCCCCACAATTTTCTGTACTAAAACTATTTTTGCATGGCAATGATTTAGTTCACGTTGTTGTTGAATAAGCAACAGAATTAAGGTGAACAAAAATAAACAATTTACGATTTAGGGAGCAGTCTGTCAGATCTAAAATCGGGAGGCACGTCGAAAAAGTGTTTATGCAAGAGACGAGCCATTTTTATCTCAGAATGAACTTTGAACATTCAGAAGCAATATCAACTCTCAGGAAAGCCATTACCATCGACAGTAAGCTATTTGATGATATGAGAGATACAAAGAAATGATATCGGTAGATAATTTTGCGTTTTGCTTTCTGACTTTCTTTCTCTCTATCTTTCACTGAAACCAAACAGCATCTCTGATATGTCTTTTCCGTCTTTCCTCGCGATCAAATCGGAATAGTGCATTATTTATGAGGTAATGGCAGGGTGTAACATACGGGCTAAATTCCTTCCTTCCTTCCTACCTACCTACCTACCTACCTACCTAACGAATTAACTAAGGAACGAAGAAACAGAGAGAATTATATGATAATAATGATATCCTAGTTTCGACATTAATTAAGCCTACAAATGTTACCATGTCATAAAAATCAGCCAGCAGACATTTATTGGAATAAATAATTTTTATACACGGCCATTTTTTTCATTGTATATCTTGTTATTACTTCCACCTGAATCCTTTGTCATGGTTTCATATAAGTTGAAACGTTATTGTAGTCCTACATTAAGAAAATTATATATGATGAGGTATTATATTCTGTGATATTCAAAATAAACGTATGGCGCATGTTTGACTGAGATCTGATGAGTCTATTGCAATTAGTTATTATGTTGTCATTCATCATATTTCGATTTCTGCTATGGTCGCACTACCTACCAAGGCTGCGAGAAGACATAAGACACGTAGTGGTGTGTTGCTATGGCTCTGTTTCATGTTTATTCTATCTCCACTAACATCCCTAGCGTTACATAGACAAAGTTCTCCTTAGTGTGTGGGCTGTACTTAACAAGGCAATTTTTTGTATAACTCTTAAGATGGGGTTTCCAGGGATTCTTTTAATGTGTTGTTTTGTTCCATTTTTTATCATTCCAAGTGCACCTACTATCACTGGCACGACTCTTGTTTTTAATTTCCACATCTTTTCTATTTCAGTTTCCAGTTCCTTATACTTTGACAGTTTTTCGAATTCCTTGGTTGCGATGTTACAATCCGCTGGACAAGCAATATCGATTAATAAGCAAGTTATTTCTTTCTGGTTTTTAAGAATAATTTCCGGCATATTTGCTTGAATTTTTCTGTCTGTGTAGATGGTGTAATCCCATAGAATAATGACATCTTCTATTTCTGTAACCGTTGTTGAGTGATGTTCATACCAGTGTTAATAATAACATAATAATATGATGTTCTTACCAGTGTTTGTATGCATATTTTCCATGGTGTTTGCACATTGTCCAATGCAAATATTGTCCCACTCTATTGTGACGATTTTTATATACATTTGGGGAAAGTACAGAACATCCTGAGATTAGATGGTCTATTGTTTCTTGGTATTTATCACAGAACCTGCATTTTGGATTATTATGTATAATATTTGCCTGAAAGTCCCTAATAAAAAGACTTTGGTCTTGCGCTGCAAGAATAAAGCCTTCAATCTCAGACTTTAATCCAGATGCACGTAACCATCGATGATTATTAATTTTATCAACATTTGGTTTATTAGCACTTTCTGGATATTGGACATGCAAAGGTTTGTCTTGCCAGCGTTGTTTTATCTGTTCAAGAGCTTTATCCTTGGCTTTTTTTTCATATTTTTGCAGAAGTCGTCGGTTCTTGGCCTCTGTTTTGCTTTTCTATAGAATCTACTAAACTATCGCCCGGTTCACACTCCACCCACGTCTATTGAACAGGTGTAGAGGCTCATCCCTTGTTCCCTGTTTAGGATGTGATTTCCGGCTTTCTTTTTTCCAATCTTTTCACTCGTATGTAGCCCCCTGCACATCAGTGGCGTTACCGCCTTGCTCGGGGTGATATGATTAAAAAAAAAAAAAACTTTAATCTTGTTTGTATTTACTGCCTTCTTTCATTATTGATTATTATTATTATTATTATTATTATTATTATTATTATTATTATTTGCGAATAATGCTGGACACAAACTACTTTCTCTCTGTTGATTTTGGATAAGGTTTACTTTTTTATCCCTTGGTCACACATAAAAACACACTTACCAGTAATTTTTGTACAAATGTTTTCTGACTTGTTTGGTTTTTCCTGGTTTTCATCCATTGGGTAAAAAAGATTATATATCGAGATAATCCTAAGCAAGTGAAATTGTCAACATTCGTCTATCAACATCTGTATTTTGTTGCTCTAAGTAATGATACTATCATTCCTCTTGTTCTGTCTTTCATTCGCACAATCTTAAGTAGGCGTTCGTGGCTCTCCACAGTTTGATGCACTGTATTGCTTTAAAAAACTTTTGACACTTTATCATTCCTCTTGATTTGTCAAGCATTCACACTTAAGTAAGCGTTCATGACTCTCCACAATTTCCTGTACTGTGTTGATCTAAGTAACTTTCGACTCTTTATCATTCCTCTTTTTCTGTCATTCATTCGCACAAACTTTTTAAATAGGCGTTCATGACTCTCCACAATTTCCTGTGCTGTGTTGCTCTAAGTAACTTTTGACTCTTTATCATTCCTATTGTTCTGTCATTAATTTGTACAAACTTGTTAAGTAGGCGTTCCTGACTCTCCACAATTTCCTGTACTGTGTTGCTGTAAGTAAATTTTGAATCATTATCATACCTCTCTGTTCCTGCTTTGTCATCCATTCATACAACCCGTTAAGTAGGTGATCATCACCCTCGATAACGTCTTTTCTTGTGTTGTGGCAAAATTTTACTCTTTTTTTTTTCCTTTTCAATCTATTTCTAATTTATTACGAGCTATTTCTTCGTGCTTCTTTTCCCTTCACTATGTCCTGTGAGTGTTAGATTCTCCACGCACTCTTTCCAAGTTACATAGCTGTTAACTTGTGGTTTTAAATATCATTTTCTTTGTAGGTTCTATTTTCCTTAAAATTTCCTCGTTACTCACATGTTCCGTCCATTGTTTTCTCACTATCGTTCTTTAGAACCATATTTTGTGGTCTCAAATCTCGTTCTGATACGAAATTTTCTTGCATTTACTGCCATTTATAGGAGATTAGATATTACACAGTATTTCTCTATATTTCTGAGATAAGGAAGTATTTACAGTATTTACATTATTAGGACTATTGTCCTCGTCTTTGTCGCCATTTGTACAACGATTCGACAGTCGTACACTCCGTCCTTCTTCAGGTTCTAGGAATTTCGAACCGAACTCTTTATTACAATCATTTGGGTATATCATTCTCATTCCTTGCATAGTAGTAATGCCACGATTGGAAGTCATGAGTTATCTCCCTCTAACCCTGCAAGTTACTTGTTCACCTCTGTTGTAGCCTGGTATTGAACTCACAGCTCTTTGAGTCAAGTCACACGAACTAACCAATGTGGATATAGACGTTGGTTAGTTCCTGTGACTTGACCCAAAGAGTTGTGAGTTCAATACCAGATTACAACAGTAGTGAACAAATAACTTACATGGCTAGTGGGAGATAACCCATGACTATCAGAAGATGCTTCACACAAGGAATGAGAATGATATACCTCAGTGATTGTCATAAAGAGCTCGGTTCGAAATTCCTAGCACCTGAAAAAGTTCGGGGCGTACACCGGCCGAAACGTCGTACAAATGGCAACAAAGATGAGGACAATAATTCGAATAAGGTAAATACTGTATATTACATAGTATTTGAGAACTATTGATTCTTAGGATTTTTACGATCTCTTAATACTTAGTTTAGTTTAAGAAAGTGTTCTTTTGCTATTCCAATGCACCTTCAGATTTCTGAATTATATTTTCTGTCGTTTTTGACAAAAGTCAAATTGATATAGTCCCAAGAACAGGCCAAAGAATTTACAAAACATGAGGGTTGCTTACGGTCAGTTGTTGTCAGTAGCTATCGGCAGTGGTCTAAGATTTAATAAAATCATGCACCGAAAAGATATTGGACAACCAAGACTTTCTCACCAAGTACAAACCAAAAACGGCCTACTGTGGCACAAATGTCTATAATAAATAGCTATATTAGAGGTAAAGGAAATAAAACGTCACAACACTGGACGTATCGTTCTTTGTCATCTTTTATTATATGTCCCAAAAATTTTAACTATTTCTTTCTGATTCTTAATTACGGATGTTCTTTTTCTTTACATTTTCCTTAAAACATCCATACAGTTCATATTTCGTTCATGTCATTGTCACATTTTTTCTCGCAAAAGCGTATCTCTCATACGGCAAGTCATTTCTTCATCTGTGAGAAGATTTTACAGCATTCCCTGCCATAAAGAAGTATTGATATTATATAGCAATACAGCACTATTTTGTTTGTTGTTACTGCCTCGGGTCTCTCTTCATCTGTGAGAAGATTGTACAGCATTCACTGCCATAAAGAAGTATTGATATTACATAGCAATACAGCACTATTTTGTTTGTTGTTACTGCCTCGGGTCTCTCTTCCTCTGTGAGAAGATTGTGCAGCATTCACTGCCATAAAGAACTATTGATATTACATAGCAATACAGCACTATTTTGTTTGTTGTTACTGCCTCGGGTCTCTCTTCATCTGTGAGAAGATTGTGCAGCATTCACTGCCATAAATAAGTATTGATATTACATAGCAATACAGCACTATTTTGTTTGTTGTTACTGCCTCGGGTCTCTCTTCATCTGTGAGAAGATTGTACAGCATTCACTGCCATAAAGAAGTATTGATATTACATAGCAATACAGCACTATTTTGTTTGTTGTTACTGCCTCGGGTCTCTCTTCCTCTGTGAGAAGATTGTGCAGCATTCACTGCCATAAAGAACTATTGATATTACATAGCAATACAGCACTATTTTGTTTGTTGTTACTGCCTCGGGTCTCTCTTCATCTGTGAGAAGATTGTGCAGCATTCACTGCCATAAATAAGTATTGATATTACATAGCAATACAGCACTATTTTCTTTGTTGTTACTGCCTCGGGTCTCTCTTCATCTGTGAGAAGATTGTACAGCATTCACTGTCATAAAGAAGTATTGATATTACATAGCAATACAGCAATATTTTATCTGTGGTTACTGCCTCGGGGCTCTCTTCATCTGAGAAGCTTGTGCAGCATTCACTGCCATAAAGAAGTATTGATATTACATAGCAATACAGCACTATTTTGTTTGTTGTTACTGCCTCGGGTCTCTCTTCATCTGTGAGAAGATTGTGCAGCATTCACTGTCATAAAGAAGTATTGATATTACATAGCAATACAGCAATATTTTATCTGTGGTTACTGCCTCGGGGCTCTCTTCATCTGAGAAGATTGTGCAGCATTCACTGCCATAAAGAAGTATTGATATTACATAGCAATACAGCACTATTTTCTTTGTTGTTACTGCCTCCAGGTCTCTCTTCATCTGTGAGAAGATTGTACAGCATTCACTGTCATAAAGAAGTATTGATATTACATAGCAATACAGCAATATTTTATCTGTGGTTACTGCCTCGGGGCTCTCTTCATCTGAGAAGATTGTGCAGCATTCACTGCCATAAAGAAGTATTGATATTACATAGCAATACAGCAATATTTTATCTGTGGTTACTGCCTCGGGGCTCTCTTCATCTGTGAGAAGATTGTGCAGCATTCACTGCCATAAATAAGTATTGATATTACATAGCAATACAGCACTATTTTCTTTGTTGTTACTGCCTCGGGTCTCTCTTCATCTGTGAGAAGATTGTACAGCATTCACTGTCATAAAGAAGTATTGATATTACATAGCAATACAGCAATATTTTATCTGTGGTTACTGCCTCGGGGCTCTCTTCATCTGAGAAGCTTGTGCAGCATTCACTGCCATAAATAAGTATTGATATTACATAGCAATACAGCACTATTTTGTTTGTTGTTACTGCCTCGGGTCTCTCTTCATCTGTGAGAAGATTGTGCAGCATTCACTGTCATAAAGAAGTATTGATATTACATAGCAATACAGCAATATTTTATCTGTGGTTACTGCCTCGGGGCTCTCTTCATCTGAGAAGATTGTGCAGCATTCACTGCCATAAAGAAGTATTGATATTACATAGCAATACAGCAATATTTTATCTGTGGTTACTGCCTCGGGGCTCTCTTCATCTGTTAGAAGATTGTGCAGCATTCACTGCCATAAATAAGTATTGATATTACATAGCAATACAGCACTATTTTCTTTGTTGTTACTGCCTCCGGTCTCTCTTCATCTGTGAGACGATTGTACAGCATTCATTGTCATAAAGAAGTATTGATATTACATAGCAATTCAGCACTATTTTCTTTGTTGTTACTGCCTCGGGTCTCTCTTCATCTGTGAGAAGATTGTGCAGCATTCACTGCCATAAATAAGTATTGATATTACATAGCAATACAGCAATATTTTGTTTGTTGTTACTGCCTCCGGTCTCTCTTTATCTGTGAGACGATTGTACAGCATTCACTGTCATAAAGAAGTATTGATATTACATAGCAATTCAGCACTATTTTCTTTGTTGTTACTGCCTCGAGTCTCTCTTCACCTGTGAGAAGATTGTGCAGCATTCACTGCTATAAATAAGTATTGATATTACATAGCAATACAGCAATATTTTATCTGTGGTTACTGCCTCGGGGCTCTCTTCATCTGTGAGAAGATTGTGCAGCATTCACTGCCATAAAGAAGTATTGATATTACATAGCAATACAGCACTATTTTGTTTGTTGCTCGGGTCTCTCTTCATCTGTGTGACGATTGTACAGCATTCACTGTCATAAAGAAGTATTGATATTACATAGCAATACAGCACTATTTTGTTTGTTGTTACTTCCTCGGGTCTCTCTTCATCTGTGAGAAGATTGTCCAGCATACACTGCCAGAGGGGGCATTTATTTTGCATAACACTTCAACATTTTCTTTGTTTCTATCTGTTACAGAATGTGATAGCTGGTCCGGATGGTTAGCGATTGGTTAAATTACCTTCTAAGTGAGGTGATCGGGCAGGGATAGATTACCTTTGCTCCCAAGTCGACAGAGGGACGAAGGAATTTTGAAGCGTCGATGCATTTCCAAGAAACAGGTTTAAGAGGCAGACAGACAAAGACCATACGTTTCCTTCAAGTTCTTCCTCTTAAGGCCCCCAGAAACATTACTGCAACATTTGTCCCGCTCATTTAAGAAAAGCAGTTGATGCCCTTTATGCAGTAACGTTGGGGTTTAGTAATTAGACGGAACGCAGTATATCAAATCATTACACGTCGGTTTAAATACTGAAAATGACAAACATCGGTTCTTATATTTTGATATATTTCCTATGGTTATGTATATTCGTTATCCGACGAAATACTGATCATTCAGGGACTAACAATGCGCTCATTTAACCTGAACAATGTATCAATAGAAATCAAGGTTAATACTTTTATAGGTTCATAACCGGAAGTTCAAAATAAGTTGGTTATTGGAAATCACTTCAATCACCTGACGAAACCTAAAGGGTCGAAACCATGGTAGTGTAATCGATTGATATCTGCAACTCAAATATCCGACTGACGCCATTTCGGTCGGGTTTCAATCCTGGGTAATAAAAGCAATCGGAGTCTAACCGTACTGATGAGTTGTGATACGGCGAAACAGATCTGTCAGCGGATGACAACATATATATATATATATATATATATATATATATATATTAGTGTAAACAATTGTATTAACAAAATAACTGGTAAAGGTACAATATGCCAGCTTGTTCGTCTAGCTGACGAGCAAGGGGTGTGGGATATCAAAGTTGCTGTTCCGTAAGTCATTCTACAGGTGTCTGACTCATACCAGACTGGTGCTCTTCGGTGATTACTAGTCACAATGTATTTAGGCAAGTTGAGTTAGTCCATTACTATGTTAATGGGTATGTCCGCCACAACAGTAATCTATCTATGTTTGTTTTTTTGGGGTAAATATTGGGGGCTGTAAATTCTTAACTCTCTTAAATTGAAGCTCATAATTATACCAGACTAGCAGTATAGCCTGGCGTTGCTCGGGTGTAATGAAAGCTTTAAAACTAATCCATGGAGCTCAGACTCTTTGGACACTGGCACGAAAGACTAAAAAGCAATAGTTGTTTCCAGTTAAAGCGAAACCGTAGACTAAAAGAAAAATTAATGGATGTAAGTCAAATTTTGATTTCCTGGTATCGATATCAAATAAGTTTTTTCCATTGTAAACTGAATTTTGAAGGCTAAATAAGTCATCTGAGTAAATGGTATCATGGCTGAGACTAAGAACTACAATTATACCTACTTAGAGCCAAACCCGAAGTAAAATCTAAAATAAAAGGGCTGAAATAATACAGACATACAGGCAGATAAACAGACACACACACACAAACATCTTGCTTTTATATATATTTATTATCGATTTTCTGCATTATTGTAAGAACTGTAACCTTGAAACTTCTGAATATCGTTTCTTATGTCTTTGTCTATGAGTGTATCAAATTTGATTAAAATCGGACCACTCCTTCTATAACCAGATTTTTTCGATTATCGATTTTGGATATTTATCGGGGGTACCTCGACACAAACCAAGCTAAGAACACTCGCAGAAGCTTATCGTAGAACTGTGTAAATTTTCAAGAAAATCGGTTCATCCGTTTCGGAGTCTATAGGTAACGGATACACACACACAGACAAAGTTCCATTTATAAATGAGTTTAGATTTAATTTTAAAGTAGTGGTTGAGTAAAAACTGATCAGGTCGTTTTTGCTAGTAGCTTTTAAACCTCAACATTGAGTTTATTATTGTTTTTGTGTAACATGATATCTATGAAATGAAAAGTATAGTTGGTTTTAGTTTCAAAGATGACGTCTACTGTAGGTTCAACGCTGTGAAGTTGATTGACAATATCTGTTAAATTAATATTTGTGAATATATTAGTAGGGATTCGTCTATGTATCTGAATTAGAAAGAGTCTGTTTGTAGAAAGTTTCTGAATAGGTCACTTTTTAAAACTCCAAAAATAAACAAGCGAGAACGCCGCTGAGAGGAGAAATATTTGTTTACAGACGTGGTCACGAAAGTAAAGTAACATTACTTGGTGAATCGTTAACATAGTTTTATGATTTTATATATAAGGAAGGGGTAATTTTATTTTCGTTTTTCTTAAGAGTGTTTTTAGTAGATTTAAGCACTTCTCTCTAAAGACGTTTGTGTATTGAGATACTAGCATCATAGCCCGGCGTTGTCCGTGCAACTCAGAACATTTTAGTATTAGGACTCGGTTATATAAAAAAATAATTATATAAAAAATTGTTATTTAAAAATTGTTTAAAAATTCCATTAAAAATTTTTTTTTCTTTTGCGTAAACGTAATTTGATGTTTTGTGTGACATTGTAAACAACATTGCGTTTGTTTTTGTTTCAAAATTATGGGGGGAAATATTTACATTTTATGTTGAGTAAATGAATTTAACATAAAAATAAAAATTATTTATTTTGTTTTACTGAAATTAGAAATATAAAAACCATTACGCTCTCAGTTCAGAAATTTTCGAAGAATATTTAAAAATGTAGACATTTAATTTTAGAGGAAAAAGTTACATTAATGTTTTATTGTTTTTTAATTTTATTTTCTGAAGTATGAAATATTAAATCTGAAAAAAAAGACTTAAATAATTAAATTAACCATTGGCACTTTTTTTTGGGGGGGGGATATTTTGTTTTTGTTTGAAAAAACACTTTTTAAAAAAAATATTTCTTTTGTTTCAAAATTACGGGGGAAAATATTCACATTTTTTGTTGACCAAATGAATTTTTAAAACGTCGGAATAAAAATTAAATATAAAGGCTCATTTTTTTTTAAGAAAAGATATTTTAGTCGCGTTTGACACGTGTGATTTGATTTCTGTGACGTAATTCAGCAACCATCTTAGATCTTAGATGTTTTACGGATCAAATGTAAAAAATCGGCTGCATTGGCCAAAAAGTGCGAAAGGGAAAATTGTGGAACTTAAACTCAAAAAGTATGTGTTGACCTGGCTTCCCTGGAGATATGTGTCTCTAGAAAGTTTGAATGGCGTAGCTTAAAAAATATAGGCGTGCATAGCTTACAGTCGCACACAGACTCAAAGATTGCCTTTTATATTTATAGATTATGTCTAAACTGGCCATATATTTGTCATTGATGTTTATGTTTTTAGATTTGTTTAAGAAACCACCTGAATTTTTATGTGTGATGGACTGATTGTGCTGAGGTGTGGCATTAGGATTTTGCTTAGTGTGCAGGCTAGTTTGTGTGAGGTGCTGCTAATCCTTGATATGATAGGTCTAATTGGCGTGTTTGGTTTATGTGTTTTTCGTAGTCCGTATAGTGTGAGTATTTTTACATAAATTTTAGCCCAGAGGTGTTTTCGATATTTAGTAAAGGTTTGATGACATGAATTTTTGTGACTATTTTGTTATTTTGTTTTCGTTTACTTTTTCGTACAGAGTCATCGTCAATGAGTGCTCTCATTTTCTGTTGGTTGAGGTGTTCTGCCATGATTACTTTATTATATACTAGCAGTTTAGCATGGTTTCCCTCGGGTAGTTTAAGGAATAATAAGAATAAAAAAAACATATAATGAATTTACATAGCAAATACTTACAAACCGCCACCCTCATCACTTTTAGAGATATATATTAGCCCGGTTTCACTCGGGTAATTTAAGAAATAATAAGAGTAAAAAGCATATGATGAATTTACATAGCAAATACTTACACAACGTCTACTCTCATCACTTTTATGGGTACAGATAACAATGTGGAATGTCTCTATTGGATCAGGGTGGGAGGGGAAGGGGCAACATATATAGATATAGATAATATAAAGTGGGGTGATCGATTTTATATTATAATCAATACATAAACTGACTTTGTGGGGTGATAATATTTATTTTACTACCCCTAATTTTGGCTTTCTGAAAAATTTCAATGTATCGTTAGCGTTCTAAAATGTTTGATCTACATCTGAGCACAACTCCCGTCGACCTGGACCGCAAAATACAGACGTTAAGTCGAATCTATCAAACAAACAAATACTTACACAACGTCCACCCTCGTAATTTTAATATATATATATATATATATATATATATATATATATATATATATATATATATATATATATATCCAAGTATGGGTGGAATGATATTCCCCATCCAAAGAAACACTATTTTTAAAAAGTGCTCAATACAAAGTAGAGCTAATAATAATAATATTTATTAATAAATTATAACATTGATATGTTATAATATCACTACAAAAGTAGCTATTTTGTTTCGACACTTTTTGTGTCTTGTCAAGTGATGTTGTTATTTCGAAATGAAAAACGGGGTTCCCAATGCATGACTCAAACTAACATATTGAAACTGGCTATTTCTCCTCTAAATTTCATCTGAATTTACAGATAAATAAATAAATATCCGCTCTGCAAATTAAATTAATTTACATGGAGCTCTCTATTGGACCAGTTTTAATATTTAAACGATATTACAAGGATCCTCTCGGATTATTTACCAACCTTATCCTGGATTATTTACCAATCCTATCCTGGGTTTGTACCGCCTGTATATATATATATATATATATATATATATATATATAGTCATCCGCAGACAGATCTGTTTCGCTGTCTCTTAGCTCATCAGTACGGTTAGACTCCGATTGCTATTTAACTCAGGATTGAAACCCGTCCGAATTGGTGTCAGTCGACGATTCTACCTCTGAGCTATGGGCGCTCGGTAGAAGGAGGCAGACTTTTTAGCGTGTATATTATAATTATACACGCCCAATATATATATATATATATATATATATATATATGTGTGTGTGTGTGTGTGTGTGTGTGTGTGTGTGTGTGTGTGTGTGTAACATTTAAATTTCAGTTTTCTTTGTGATGAGGTTAAATTTTGGGTGCAGATGACAATTAGAACCTAGGTTTAGGAATTCCTTCTGGTCGTCTGTTAATGTATGGTTGGACAGTTTTATGTATTTGCCAGTGTTGTTCGGAAGCAGGGCATTTCCCTGATGTTTCCCTTATATAAGTGACGGAGATTTTTGTGATAGTTTGTCGATGTTTGAGTTCAGCATTATAGATACTGATGTCATTGTGCTGTAGTGCTTTCTAATAATCAGGTTCAGTCAGTGTATTCTTTAATATGGCATCGTGTGTTTAGATTTCATTATTCAAATGTTGGATTGCAGTTTTTCTTATTGATATTTGTCGTAAAACCAGTTTTTTATCGGAATGTGGTGGTATTGCTTTCCTTGTTGGCTGCCTGGTCATCTAGTTTCTTCTTTTATGTGACCTGCCCTTTCAGGATGTATGCGATCATGGCTTTTCCCGTCTCCCAAGCCCTGGTAGCTGTTAGCATGCTTTCTCCTGTTACACCACGCAACCCCCGCTCTGTCATCCACCTGCTCAGGCCCTTAAAATGTTATCCGCTGCTATCCTCTGTCTCTTTTCCCTCTATCTGGCATGTTAGTTTCAGGTTCTCCAAGCCCTCCTTCCTCATTGCATGTTTCACGAACTTCAGCTGTCTCTTCCTGGTGCTAACTATTAATTTTCTTTCCGTTGCCATTCTTTTCAACACCTCATCATTGCTCACATGCTCGGTCCATGATATCCGCACCTTTCTTCTGTAGAACCATATTTCAGCTGCTTCAAGTTTTTCCTTCATCTTCGATGATATTGTCCAACATTCACTGCCGTATTAAAGAACTGACATCACATAGCAATCCAGTGTTCTCTTCTTTGTTTCTAGTGAAATTTTCCTATGTCTTAATACTTCACTCAGCTACTGGAATGCGTCCTAGTGCTTTTGGATCTCAGGAATATAAATGTATAGAAACTGCTGTGACCACAAAGTGAAGGGTCAGTTTATATATTGACTGTAATATGGAACTGATCCCCCACTTTATATCCATTATATTTCTGTAGAACCACATTTCAGCTGCTTCAAGTTTTTCCTTCATCTTCGATGATATTGTCCAACATTCACTGACATCACATAGCAATCTAGTACACTTCTTTATTTCTAGCGAAAGTTTCTTGCGTACATAATACTTTCCTTAGCTTCTGGAATGCGTCCTTCGCCATGCCAATTTGCATTCGGATCTCTGTGTCGCACTTTCCATCTCCTGTTAGAACACTTCCCAGGTATTTAAATTTGTGTATTTGCTTGATTCTAGTATCCCCCACCTATATTTGGCATTTTGGGCTGCTCTTTTTGCTGATGACCATGCATTCAGTTTTCTTGCAGTTTATTTGTAGTTATTTTTTTTTGTCACTCTCTTCAGTAACCTTCTGTAGGAGGTCTTGTAGTTTCCTTTCCGTGTATGCAATCAGCACTGTATCATATGCGTATCCTATATTGTTCAAATTGTGACCCCTGATTACAAATCCTGGCATAGCATCTAGGATCCTTAAAATATTCTCGCTGTACATGTTAAATAGATCCGGTGAGAAGACACATCCTTGTCTTACGCCTCTTTCTATCTTTGTAAATCTGCTGAATTTGTTACCTGTTCGTATGCAGGCAGTTTGTTCCCAGTAGAGAATCTTAATTGCTCCAGTGTCTTTAAAATGTTGGATGTTTGGGCAGCAACCTCTCTTTTATTCAGGTTTCATTAAAAATGACAGAGAAGGTGTGATGGCTAAACTTATCTAATTTTTCATGTGATTTTATGATTTTTTTCTTTTGTGGACATAAATTACATAAAAATTGTCTAAAAGCTTTTTTTTTTCCGAGCACTTTCGGCTATACTTTTAGCCATTTTTTTTTTTTTGTTGAATAGTATTTTACGCGTAAAAGAAGTGGTGTTATGTATAATATGGACTTGTGGTGTGTGTTATATACCGAACACGGTAAACATATTTTAGCGCGTTCGTAGATGATGTCATAAAATCACATAAAAAACATTTATATAAAAACTTAGCCATCATACTTTGTCTGTCATTTTTAATGAAATTTGCATAAAAAAAGATTGCTGCCCATATATTCAATGTATATATATAATCATGTCACCCCAAGCAAGGCATTTTACTGCTACTGTTGTGCAGGGGGTTACATAGGAGGAATGTTATGAGGAGTGAGAGGTTGCAGGAGGTGTCAGGAAAAGAGTAGGAGAGGGAAAAGATTACTGATGAGAGTGGTGTGGACGAGGAGGAATGTTATGAGGAGTGAGAGGTTGCAGGGGGTGTCAGGAAGAGAGTAGGAGAGGGAAGAGATTACTGATGAGAGTGGTGTGGACGAGGAGGAATGTTATGAGGAGTGAGAGGTTGCAGGGGGTGTCAGGAAGAGAGTAGGAGAGGGAAGAGATTACTGATGAGAGTGGTGTGGACGAGGAGGAATGTTATGAGGAGTGGGAGGTTGCAGAGGGTGTCAGGAAGAGAGTAGGAGAGGGAAGAGATTACTGATGAGAGTGGTGTGGACGAGGAGGAATGTTATGAGGAGTGAGAGGTTGCAGGGGGTGTCAGGAAGAGAGTAGGAGAGGGAAGAGATTACTGATGAGAGTGGTGTGGACGAGGAGGAATGTTATGAGGAGTGAGAGGTTGCAGGGGGTGTCAGGAAGAGAGTAGGAGAGGGAAGAGATTACTGATGAGAGTGGTGTGGACGAGGAGGAATGTTATGAGGAGTGAGAGGTTGCAGGGGGTGTCAGGAAGAGAGTAGGAGAGGGAAGAGACTACTGATGAGAGTGGTGTGGACGAGGAGGAATGTTATGAGGAGTGAGAGGTTGCAGGGGGTGTCAGGAAGAGAGTAGGAGAGGGAAGAGATTACTGATGAGAGTGGTGTGGACGAGGAGGAATGTTATGAGGAGTGAGAGGTTGCAGGGGGTGTCAGGAAGAGAGTAGGAGAGGGAAGAGACTACTGATGAGAGTGGTGTGGACGAGGAGGAATGTTATGAGGAGTGAGAGGTTGCAGGGTGTGTCAGGAAGAGAGTAGGAGAGGGAAGAGATTACTGATGAGAGTGGTGTGGACGAGGAGGAATGTTATGAGGAGTGAGAGGTTGCAGGGGGTGTCAGGAAGAGAGTAGGAGAGGGAAGAGATTACTGATGAGAGTAGTGTGGACGAGGAGGAATGTTATGAGGAGTGAGAGGTTGCAGGGGGTGTCAGGAAGAGAGTAGGAGAGGGAAGAGATTACTGATGAGAGTAGGGTGGATGTAGGAAATATAATATATAATAATAGATATAGATATAACAATAGATAATAATAATAGATTTATATATATATATATATATAGACGTTAATTCGGTCGGGTTTCACTCCTGGGTTAAAAGCAATTGGAGTCTAATCGTACTGATGCGCTGTGATACAGCGAAACAGATCTGTCAGCGGATGACGATATATATATATATATATATATATATATATATATATATATATACATACATTATATCGTCATTTCTTGTGGTTGGTTCCGTTTGGGATTTTTTTTTCTTTACTGCGGAGTATTGAATGTTTTGTTCTTGTTCCGCGGATTTCTTTTTTTCTCCCCATTTATCCGACGCCTCAGTGCACCGGATTATAACAGAATTAGGTTCTGTTTGTTAGTGGTTTTTTTGAAGGTTTATCTTAGTATAAATTTACAGCCTACATACTTACAGAGTCTATTTAGTTATTATTTTGATTTATATATATATATATATATATATATATATATAATATACTGATAGATAGAGGGCGGGACAGACTTTTTCTTAACATAACTACCACCAGGCATTATGAATCTTCAAATACATAAGTAAATAAATAAAAATATACATTTACATACTTACGTGGATAAAGATAAAATAAGTGGTAAACGTGGGGAGTGTATTTCCGCTTAAAATGAGAGATTGAACAAGACTAATAAAGGAGAATTGCATAAATAAATAAATAAGGGAACTGACAGGACAAAGAATATGTTCCTCAACAGGATGTATAAAATCCAAGGATAAAACGAATACATGGTCATCAGCAAACAGAGGAACCCAAGCAGATACAGAAATTTAAATACCTGGGTAGTGTTCTAACAGAAGGTGCGACACTGAGGTCCGAAGGCGTATTGTTATGGCCAAGGATGCATTCCAGGAAGATTTTGCTGTAAATACTGTTAGGGCGCCGCTCCTATTTGACTATAAATGGACTGTTCCCATTGCTATATATAGCAATGGTGGATTCTCTACAGGAGGGTCGTAGAGAGTCACTAGACTGACGACTCTACAACACTGTCAGCACTCTGCCCTCGGGTAGAGGGCGCTCTCTGCTTCCGAGCAGAGAGCAATAACCCAGTCGTGGTTCCGCCGAAGGGTAGAACCACGACTGGGGAAAAATAGACAGACATTTTTTGGCCCGGCTATATGGCCGGGAATACCCACTATAAAATGACCATGTGTCACATCCAGCCTTGCGTGGGAAGGCTAGTAAATACAGTCGTAGAGAGTCACTTGAGAGTCTCTAATGAGTTACTGAAGAGTAGTCAGTGAAGAGTTAGTCACACTTCCGGTGGCGTACCGGAAGTAATCACGTATACACACGTCTTACGACGGATTGGACTCTTGTATCTTTCTATTGTAAATATTACTAATCACTTCTGTACATACTAACCGTCTTTCCGCGGAATACAACTTATATTCTGATTCTGTTGTTGAGTTATTCATTTATACTTGGCGACATAACAAATACGCACTGTCATATGTAGATGTTAAAAAAAGACAATGTCCTAAGAGACACAAAGGTCAGGGGATTGTGGAGAGTCATAATCGCCAATGTCTTGGGCACCTCGATGTGGTGTAATGGTTAGCAGGCTTGTCTCGCTAGAACCATTAAAATTGAGCAGTGAGTTCGATCCTCACTGGGTGTCTCATACTTTGAAAATCACATAATCGCCAATGTCTTGAAAAGAGAGTGTGCAGATGGGGAAATGGATATCAGCTTGGAATAAGAAATCGAAGAGTTGTCTTTGAATTCCAGTCGAGTTCGTTAAACTCTCTTTCGGTATGAATTTATCTCTTATGTTTTAAATTGTATGGCACACACTAGGTGCGATTAACAAACAATTTTACGGAAGCACATAATTGAATTCAAAACTTAGACGTTCAAATCACCTGTTGTCATCTGGCAAGACATAAAGCCAGAAGTCCTCTCTCTGAAAGGATTACGGTGAAGACATCAGCAACAGCGTGTTGAATGCGGTCAGTGGCAGAATGCAAAAACATAGATGTTTGGAAATAAACTGCAATGGTATTATGCACAAAAATAGTCATATAAATGAACCTTTATACTGGGCAATGGATGAAACGTAATTATAACGAGTTAGATCGAAACTACGGAGTCGGATAGAGTCATCTGTAAACATCTATACCGAAGATAGGACGATATACAGGTACAACTTGAACAATATTGACGATTAAAAAATGGCAGCTCACATCTCTTGATATCCCAAACAACCACTAGTCACGATGAACGAGTGTCTCATCAAGGAGGTACCGTGCCTTGAAAGAATATTGGGCATCAAACCCGATCTCAAGTAGAAATCTTACATACGATCTATCGATGAAGATGCAGGTAAAATGATCGGCTCATTGTACCGTGTCAGTAAGTACCTGACTCCCCATGTTATTCTTTGCCTTTACAAGAGCTAAATCAAGCCGAAAATGGAGTACCATTGCTATATTTTGGAAGAAGCTGGCAGGAACTATCCAGACTTCAATTTTCAGTCTTCAAGTATGTTTCGCGTTGTTGTAACAAAAAAAAGTAACACCTTGTATCTCTTAAGATACAATCAGTTAGTTAGTAAAGTGCGATACTCGGTACACGATGAAGGACATTTATCGTGTAAGTGAATGCAACGAATTCAGGCCCAAAATGGAGTACCGTTGCCATATTTGGGAAGGAGCTGACAGGAACTATCCAGACCTCACTTTACAGTCTTCATAGAATTAAAAAGCGCCCCAGAGTCCTTGTTGAAGAAGAATTATTTTCCATCCACAACCTCTCACAGACGAGATGTAGCGAGAATCTCATTGCTCTATCGTTACTTCCATGACAAGTGCTCAGACGTACTACATTCCTTGAACCCGCCATGCTACTTACCTTATAGCAAACCACCTATATTCCCCCCCACCCATATTCCATCAGTGAGAAGTAAGTTCTACTCCAACAGCGTCTTCCCGAAAACTACTGTTCTGTAGAGCAGATTCTCAAGAAGATTTTTCCCTAGTCAGTACAATCTTAACCTATTCAAGTCTAGGGTTAACGGTTATCTTCCTCTCATATCCATATAAACTACTCCTTAACGTAACCCTCTATCAAAAGTGACCTCCGGGCTTTGTACAGATGATTTGGTTGGTTGGTTGGTTGGTTGGTTGGTTGGTTGGTTCATTAAACCAGTATATCAACCTTCATGAGGTGCATTTAATGCTGAAAATCGTTTTGATTTGTTTTATTTAGTTTATTTGTTTTATTGTTTTTGTTTGTTTATTTTTTTTTCAAAAAAGTTTTTTTGGTAACGTTTTTCATTCAAAAAAGTTTTGGTGAATACTTTTATAGCACTTTGACTCCAGTTTGGGGGGGGGGTCAATTATTTGCCCATAGCTGGGACCCTAACAGGTGCTACCACTCTGGGTCAGGCTGGACCTGGGAACAACAGCAATTAAGAGGTGGTTCCATGCTCCTCACAACTTCCCAATCAGAGGCCTTGCTGCCGGATGCAGTTTACAGTTTGTACAGATGAACGTTCTTTTTCATGTGCCGTGTCTCTTCAGGATGTAGGCAATCCTGAACCTTCACTTGGCTCTATCTCTTGTCGCTCATAAAAAAAATTTCCTCTTTGTAGCTCTCTCAAACGCTTCTCCGCTCAGGCCTATCAAGTATGCCTCGCGTTGCTGTAACAAAAAAAAGGAACGCCTCTTAAGATACAATCAGTCAGTCAGTCAGTCAGTCAGTCAGTCAGTCAGTTAAGAGCGATACGTGATACACGCTTGGGCGATCGTGTTTCTTTCGACCTATGACCGACTAGACAGAAGATTTTCCCCCAGTAAGTTACCAAATCTTTCTGCGGTAGACTGGTTGCCAAAGAACCCAGTCTGTCCTGCTATTCAACTCGTAGCTGGATGAAGAATAGATGGATTATACCTTACCCAAGGGTATTTATCGCGTAAGTGAATACAACGAATTCATTTCGATTTCGAAATTGGCTCCCCGATTTATCATTCCGAGTCAATAACTACTGATTCACAACGCACATCCCTTATGCGCAACTTAAGCCTCTAAGCTGACACATGTCAACAACACCAAGAAGAAACGTGTGGATACGATGTGGTGTCCCGGTGGATGGCCTGCTTAGTTATTTATTGTATAACTATATACGTGTAAAATCCGTTTCCACCCAGTCCTAAAAATAAACGTGCACGCTCCTGCATACGCCCTCTAAGATAAAATCGGCCGTACAAAAGCTTCTAATTCAAGCAGTATTTCTTCCAGTAAGCAAAGATAAAGCCAAAGCAAGATTAAGAAAGACGATTATCTAAATTTATATTATGTTCGCCTATCGGCTTTTCAGGACACACACTAGCACATGGCAAGGGTCTGCCAACAAATGACTAATTTCTGTCAAGTAGTTGCTGAGGAAATACATTAAGGTGTGCCCCTAAGTCAGATCCAATCTTAAGACACTTATGTTATCAGTGTCTCGCTTTCTCTTTGTATATCTATACAGTAGCAGGCAAAAGTATGGGAAGGATAGAATTGTTATTAGGAAAACAATAATTTTCATTATCACTTTTAGCCTAAAAGTAGAGCTTAATACTTAGGATATACAAAGTCTAGAGAGAAATAATGCTCTCTATTATAATAAAGACAGTTGTGTATATATTTGTATATATATTTATATGTACATTTCCCTCCTGTCATGCTCATGGTGAGAGAGAGAGAGAGAGAGAGAGAGAGAGAGAGAGAGAGAGAGACAATAGCGATGCAGCATCGGCTTAGTTCATTCTCTTTACTGCCATTTATTATACTTTACTACCTGTTATGAACGCTCTTGTTGCGTGTTTGCTCTTTAAAAGTGCTGCATTGTTTTTTTTAATTTTATTGCAATAATTATGTCGAGTTGTGAAGAATATATAAATATATATATATGTGTGTGTGTGTGTGTGTGTGTGTGTGTGTGTGTGTGTGTGCGTTCTCTATTAAAATAAAGGCCGTTGTGTATTTATTTGTATATATATATATATATAATTGCTCTACTATTGTATTTTAGTACTTTCGTATCGAGCACTTTTTCTTTTGTTTGGTTCCGTTTGGGTTTTTTTTCTTTACTGCGGAATCTTGAATGTCTTGTTCTTGTTCTTGTTCCGCTGGGTTCTTTTTTTTCTCCCCATTTATCCGACGGCTTAGTACGCCGGATTGTAACGGATTTAGGTTCTGTTTGTTAATGGTTTTTCGAGAGTTTATATTGGCATAAATTTACGGAGTACATTCTTACAGAGTTTAAGTAGTTATTATTATCAATATATATATATATATATATATATATATATATATATATATATATATATAAATCCGAATGAATAAGGAACGAGGAAAAATTTACAAAGTCCAAAACATTAATTTAAAACAGTGCGTATGTATCTCTCCTGTTCCGCTCGGAGTGGTGGTGGCGGTGTTAAATTATTTTGTTTGATTTTTTTTTATTATGTCTCAATGTAAGATACTCAATAATAGATACCTCAATATATATATATATGCTGCTGTTATTTTAGACGGCATATCTATATAGATATTTTGCCGTATTTTTTAACTGTACGGGCCCACTCATCAATATATAAACTTCTGTGACTGCCGTTAGTTAGTCCGTCCATCCGTCCATCAGACCCTCTAAAATACCATACATTGACCAATCGAAACCAAAATTTGGAGAGAAGTACAAACAGGTAAGGGGATACGAAGTACAGTTGGTTTTACTAGGGTGCGTACCTTAGTACAATATTTTTTTTAGAATAATTGAAAATTTTATTATTTTACATACAAAATACTCCCACTATTTTAAAACCAATTTAATGTTTACAATAACAAATCAGTCAGTAAAGTGCCATACGTGATACACGCTTGGGCGATCATGTCTCGAAAGAGACATGACTGACTGGGCGGATGATTATCTCGTAGTAGGTTGCCACTACTTTCTGCGATAGACTGGTTGCCAGCCAAGGCTATAGAACCTAATCTATCCTGTTATTTAACTCATAACTGGAGGGAAGAGACGGATTAATACCATTCCCAAGGGTATTTGCGCGTAAGTGTATGCAATGAATTCAACTGGAATTCGAACACGGCTCTCCGATTTCTTCTTCCGAGACGTTATCCACTGCACCACAACGCACATCAAGTAAAATAACAATACTTATTTAATAAAAGTGCAATATTGCTTTTCGTGTACCTTTCTTTAAGCTTTATATATAGAAGAATCCAGTTCCTAATGCGCCCTGAGTTTCTGAGAACTATAAACAAACTAGCAGTATAACCCGGCGTTGCTCGGGTGTAATGAAAGCTTTAAAACTAATCCATAGTCCTGGAGATCAGACTCTTTGGACGTTGGCACGAAAGACTAAAAAGCAATAGTTGTTTACATTTAAAGCGAAACCGTAAACTGAAAGAAAAATGAATGGATGTAAGTCAAAATTTTGATTTCTTGCTATCGATATCAAATAAGTTTTTTTCGTCGTAAACTGAATTTTGATGGCTAAATAAGTCCTCTGAGTAAATGGTATCATGGCTGAGACTAAGAACTACAATTATACCTACTTAGAATCAAACCCGAAGCAAAAACTAAAATAAAAGGGCTGAAAAAATACAGACATACAGGCAGATAAACAGACACACACACAAACATCTTGCCTTTTATATATATATATATATATATATTATCGATTTTCTTCACTATTGTAAGAACTGCTGCAACCTTGAAAATTCTGAATATCGTTTCTTATGTCTTTGTCTATGATTGTATCAAATTTGATTAAAATTGGACCACTCCTTCTATAACCCGATTTTTTCGATTATCGATTTTCGATATTTATCCGGGGTACCTCGACACAAAACCTAGCTAAGAACACTCACAGATTCTTATAGTACAACTGTGTAAATTTTCAAGAAAATCAGTTCGGCCGTTTTGGAGTCTATAGGTAACGGACACACACACACGCACACACACACACACACACACACAGAAACAAAGTTCCATTTATAAATAAGTTTTGTAGTTAAAAAGACCAAGTGATTCAAAAAGTTGAAATTTAGCTTTAGTAATAAATATTTACGCATCGCCAGTTGTGTGCTGCATGCTCAAGTCAACAGTAAGAATTTATTTTTCATTGTTAAAAAGAAAACAAAAATGATATTTTCTTTAAAAAATATTATTTACCATAAAATCCTCTAAAATTAAAATAAATTAAAGACATCATTAAACCGAAAAGTAGAGTTTTTATCAAAGCATTTTTCAAAACAAATCAAATTAGCTTATTTAAATTTCATTGATTGTTTTTCGAAATTGGACGAAATGTAAAATTTGTTAATCTCAACTAAAAATGTTAGCGATAACTTTAGTAACAATAAATATTGTAAAGATTTCAACACGTGTCAGCGTGTTGCAAAAATAATAAAGAAAATGTCAATTTTTTTGACAAATACAATAGAATAAGTATATTAAATTTAATGGCAAATTCACTTTTTATATTGTAGCGGACGAAGCGTCCATTACTAATTTAGATTTACGAGTCGACTCGACGTAACATGGGGTCAAGATTTAAAGCAGGAAATAAGAAAGAACAAAAGGTGAAAGTAACAAGAAAGACAATATATTAACAAAGATTACATAGGGTTGAGATCATGCATAAGTAAGTAAAATTAAGGAAAGAGAAGTTCTTTTTCTAGCTGAAAGAAAGGTTTGTACAATCATTAAGATTATCGTCAAGAGTTCAAAGTTCAAATCCTTGATGAAATTATTCAGACAGAAAACAAGGTTCTGTGTCTGTGTATGCGTTTAGGCAAGAAAGACAGAAGACAAAGTTCTGTGTCTGTGTGTGCGTTGAGTAAAGAGAGAGAGAGACTTACATGCGAATGTAGTAGTCTTAGGCAGTCTGTGGATTTCTACTGGCGAAGGTTGGAAAAATTGTGAATTTATGTGTAGAAAGTTATTTTATGTAAGGTCCAGTTTGAATGAAAGTTAATGTGCATAGTGTTAATGTCGGTGAGAAGAAAAATAAAAAAAATTTGCGCCACTAATTGCTACCCGCAATTAGTGCGCGTGTGTTTGTGTGAGTTAGGGAGACATGTCTGCTCTTGCCCCGGGACGAAATCCTAACTAGCGTACCACGTGATGTTCCCCGCTTTTATTAGCATGCGTTTACGCGGGAAACTAAGTTATCACGTGAACGCTGAATCACCATGTATGTGTGTGTGTGCGTGTGTGGGTGTCAATGTATCAAACCCCACAATATAACAGCTCTCAGACATTTGGAATAACTTGAGATAAGATTTTTATGGAAATTAAAACCAGTTTTGTTTTTTGTTTTTTTTTGGAGTTTTTTTTTTACACATCGATAAACAGTTTTTCTTTTAAATTTAATGACAAATCCATTTTTTGCATAACAGCTGCCAGACGTTTGGAATAATTTGAGATAAGATTCTTTGTAGTAATTAAACCCAGTTATTTTGTTTTATTTTTTTATTTTTTTACACATCGATAAACACTTTTTTCTTTAATTTAATGACAAATCCATTTTTTATATAAGAGGTGTCAGTCTTTTGGAATAATTTGAGATAAGATTTTTACGGAAATTAAAACCAGTTTTTTAGACATCTGTTGTGGGGTTCTCCCTTTTCCTAAAGATGGACTCGTGCAGAGTATACTATACTACTGCTATAGAAGAATAGAGGGAAAATACCGAGTTTTACAGAGAGTTAACCGGAGAATACGAGAGTCCCGAGAGAAATTATCAGTCAGTACATAGTAGTTCATAGTAGCTCTGTGCTCCACTCATCGAGAAGATTATTACGCAGTACCCGTCAGCTTCCGACGCGGACAAACTCAATATACTACGGCTTCACTTCAAGACACTTGTACATATACTTTTTACTACCCCGCATTCCTGGATTACTAATCTTCATTCAAGTCTGTATCCTTACGTTAATACACTTATTTTCTATCTCAATTACTAATCATGGTTCATTTATTTGTGCGGACCCCATTTCCGGGATTCACAGCAATATCGATAAACAATTTTTTAAAAAATTTTATGGCAATTTTTTTACCGTATAGTTCACCCTGTACAAAGCCCTTGGGCTACTCAAAGTAGAGGGTTACGATAAGGGGTAGTTTATATGGAAAGGAGAGGGAGATAACAGTTGACTCTAGACTTGAAGAGGTTAAGATTGTAGTGATCATGGAAAGATCCTCTTAGGAGTTTGTTTCATAGGACCTTGATTCGTTTGTGTGGAACTTACTTTTTGCCAATGGAATATTGAGAGAGTGTGGATAGTTTGCTATTATGTAAGTGACCATGGACGTATCTGACTACCGGACACACAGGGTACGGGTCCGGGTCGATCCGTGCAATCATAGTGAAAATCCGGGTAAGAAAAAATGTCTTCGTCAGAAATCAAACTAAACAATTCACGAAGAAAGAAAGAAAGAAAGAAAGAAAGAACGAAAGAAAGAAAAGAAAAACGAAGAAAACATTCGAATGAACGCAGTAAAAATCTATTTATTTATTAATTTTGGGAGAAAAGATTGGTTATACTCAGAAAGTCCGAACCCAATTTCCTGCTTTCGTTCACGTTCTGTGCTTAATTTCCATTGGAATAGCCGAAAAAATCCGCAAAAATCATAGTTTCTGGAAACCGATGACATTAATGACGTCATCACATTGTCAACGAATAAATCCGGGGAATTTTTTCTGTGCCCGGTGTTTTTTTTAGCATCAGTTACGGTCCTGTAAGTGACATGCGGGTCTTAGCTGTGAAGGTCATCCCTGGTGGAACCTGGTAATGCAGTTCCCCCGAGCACTTACCATGCTAGTATCTATACAGCAGTGAGAAAATCACCCCATCCCGCCAGTTAGGAAGATTTTGGAGTGCGGAATATAATTCTTCTCCAACAAGACATCGGAAACGCTTTTACACTCTATCAAGACTGGAAAGTGAAATCTGGAAAAGTCCTACTCAAATATGACAACAGTAGTTTTATTTTCGGCCTGCTCGGGATCTTATAAAGATAGAGGATAACCTGAGGTTGCTGTTTATTTCTGCGGTAGACAGAATGCCAACCAAGGCTATAGAACCCAGTCTGGAGTGATACAGGGAGTCGATGAATTTACCTTATCTTTAGCGATGGATCGTATCCAGTAATTCCACTTGAAGTCGAATGTGAGCCTGAAGCCTAATATCCACTCGGCTCAGGACCTTCTCGAAGGAACATCCGTTCATCGTGACTGATATTAGTTCGGGGTTTTTGTCGGCGGTGATGGAATATTTTTTTAATAATTTCACCCCAAGCAAGGCGGTACCGCCACTGATATGCAGGGGGCTACATGAGAGTGTAAATTTTTAGGTAGGAGTAGAATGAAGACAAAGACAAACCAGCTGCAGGGCTGAAAGAGGAAGGGGAAGAGAAGGATGTGAACACAGGAGAGAAGACAGTTGCGAAGGTAGAGAGAAAGGAAAAGAACAAGATACACGGGGTGATGTAGAAAGAGTGAAGAGAAAGGGAACCAGCTACAGGGGGTGAAAGAGAAAGGGCAAGAGAAGGATGTGAACACAGGGGAGAAGACAGTTGCGAAGGTAGAGAGAAAGGAAAAGAACAAGATACACGGGGTGATGTAGAGAGAGTGAAGAGAAAGGCGAACCAGTTACAGGGGGTGAAAGAGAAAGGGCAAGAGAAGGATGTGAACACAGGGGAGAAGACAGCTGCGAAGGTAGAGAGAAAGGAAAAGAACAAGATGCACGGGGTGATGTAGAAAGAGTGAAGAGAAAGGCGAACCAACTACAGGGTGTGAAAGAGAAAGGGCAAGAGAAGGATGTGAACACAGGAGAGAAGACAGTTGCGAAGGTAGAGAAAAAGAAGAAGAACAAGATACACGGGGTGATGTAGAAAGAGTGAAGAGAAAGGCGAACCAGCTACAGGGGGTGAAAGAGAAAGGGCAAGAGAAGGATGTGAACACAGGAGAGAAGACAGTTGCGAAGGTAGAGAGAAAGGAAAAGAACAAGATATACGGGGTGATGTAGAAAGAATGAAGAGAAAGGCGAACCAGCTACAGGGAGTGAAAGAGAAAGGGCAAGAGAAGGATGTGAACACAGGAGAGAAGACAGTTGCGAAGGTAGAGAGAAAGGAATAGAACAACATACACGGCGTGATGTAGAAAAAGTGAAGCGAAAGGCGAACCAGCTACAGGGGATGAAAGAGAAAGGGCAAGAGAAGGATGTGAACACAGGAGAGAAGACAGTTGCGAAGGTAGAGAGAAAGGAAAAGAACAAGATACACGGGGTGATGTAGAAAGAGTGAAGAGAAAGGCGAACCAGCTACAGGGTGTGAAAAAGGAAGGGGAAGAGAAGGATGGGAACACAGGAGAGAAGACAGTTGCGAAGGTAGAGAGAAAGGAAAAGAACAAGATACACGGGGTGATGTAGAAAGAGTGAAGAGAAAGGTGAACCAGCTACAGGGTGTGAAAGAGAAAGGGCAAGAGAAGGATGGGAACACAGGAGAGAAGACAGTTGCGAAGGTAGAGAGAAAGGAAAAGAACAAGATACACGGGGTGATGTAGAAAGAGTGAAGAGAAAGGTGAACCAGCTACAGGGTATGAAAGAGGAAGGGCAAGAGAAGGATGTGAACACAGGAGAGAAGACAGTTGCGAAGGTAGAGAGAAAGGAAAAGAACAGCATACACGGAGTGATGTAGAAAGAGTGAAGAGAAAGGCGAACCAGCTACAGGGAGTGAAAGAGGAAGGGCAAGAGAAGGATGTGAACACAGGAGAGAAGACAGTTGCGAAGGTAGAGAGAAAGGAAAAGAACAAGATACACTGGGTGATGTAGAAAGAGTGAAGAGAAAGGTGAACCAGCTACAGGGTGTGAAAGAGGAAGGGGAAGAGAAGGATGTGAACACAGGAGAGAAGACAGTTGCGAAGGTAGAGAGAAAGGAAAAGAACAAGATACACGGGGTGATGTAGAAAGAGTGAAGAGAAAGGCGAACCAGCTACAGGGGGTGAAAGAGAAAGGGCAAGAGAAGGATGTGAACACAGAAGAGAAGACAGTTGCGAAGGTAGAGAGAAAGGAAAAGAACAAGATACACGGGGTGATGTAGAAAGAGTGAAGAGAAAGGCGAACCAGCTACAGGGGTGAATGAGAAAGGGCAAGAGAAGGATGTGAACACAGGAGAGAAGACAGTTGCGAAGGTAGAGAGAAAGGAAAAGAACAAGATACACGGGGTGATGTAGAAAGAGTGAAGAGAAAGGTGAACCAGCTACAGGGTGTGAAAGAGGAAGGGGAAGAGAAGGATGTGAACACAGGAGAGAAGACAGTTGCGAAGGTAGAGAGAAAGGAAAAGAACAAGATACACGGGGTGATGTAGAAAGAGTGAAGAGAAAGGCGAACCAGCTACAGGGGGTGAAAGAGAAAGGGCAAGAGAAGGATGTGAACACAGAAGAGAAGACAGTTGCGAAGGTAGAGAGAAAGGAAAAGAACAAGATACACGGGGTGATGTAGAAAGGTCTGGAGTTAAGTGGATAAGTGATGGGAATTGACTTTACATTTAAATTCCTGGAGGTTGAAGCCATCATGAAAGCAAGGATATGAAAGAGAGCTTCGTAGGCAGGAAGAGCGAGAAAAGATGCTTCCACCTGTAACTGGCATTTTGGGCTCCACTTTTTACTTATGTCTATGGATTCAGTTTTCTTGTAGTTCATGTTTAGTCCTTTCTTCTCACTTTCCTTTGCTGCCTTCTTGTAGTTTCCGTACTGTGTCCGCTATCAGCACTGTGTCATCTGCGTATCTTATATTGTTAAGATTGTGGAAACCAATGACACAAACTTGCAGGATTTCTAGTTCTTTCAGAATTGCCTTGCTGTACAGGTTGAATAGATCCATTGAGCAGACATATTCTTGTCTTACATTCCTTTCTATTTTTGTAATAGCAGTATAGCCCGGCGTTGCCCGGGTGTAATGAAAGCTTTAAAACTAATCCATGGTCCTGGAGCTCAGACTATCCCTAAAGAATATTTGTGTGAAGTTTGGTGAGAATGGAATAAAAATTGTGGATTTGTATAAAGGACATACAGACAGATAAACAGACACACACACAAACATCTTGCCTTTTATATATATATATATATATATATATATATATATATATATATATTATCGATTTTCTGTACTATTGTAAAAACTGCACCCTTAATTTCTGAATATCGTTTCTTATGTTTTTGTCTATGAGTGTATCAAATTTGATTAAAATCGGACCACTCCTTCTATAACCCGATTTTTTCGATTATCGATTTCCGTATTTATCGGGGATACCTCAACACAAAACCTAGCTAAGAACACTCGCGGACGCGTATAGTACAACTGTGTAAATTTTCAAGAAAATCGGTTGAGCTGTTTCGGAGTCTATAGGTAACGGACACACACACACACACACACACACACACACACACACACAGACAGACAAAGTTTCATTTATAAATAAGTTCAGATATCTGCTGAAATTATTTTCTGTCCATATGCGAGCAGTTTACTGCCAGTATAAGTTCTTGAATATTCTAATGTTTTTGCTGAATATGTCAAGGTTTGCCGAGTATCTCTATCAGTTTGTGGGGTACTTTGTCGAACGCCTTTCCGCTGTCTATAAAACACCGTTACACGTCTTTCTGTATTTGTATTACACTTTCTGATAAGATTCTGCTAATTATCGCGATCCATGTGCCCGTGTCCTTGACAAAATCCCACTGTTCTATCTGGCCTGATTCTGATGCGTGCTCTCATAACAAGAGACAAATCCTACAACGGAAAAGGAAATAAATGTAATTTATGCATTGTTGAAAAATAAATTATCTTAAATAATCCTAGCTTATTAGAAAACAAAAATGAATTTATGGTAACATCAGTTTTTTGGGGGTTCAATTTTGGACACAATTAACAGCATTTTAAATTTAATAGCCAATACACTTTTTATCTAACAGCTGTCAGCCCTTTGGAATAATTTGAGATAAGCTACTTACGGAAATTACGACCAGTTTTTTCCTATTTGCAGTTACCTAAAGCGATTTACTAAGCGTAGCTTAGATGTGGCGCAAGGCCGAGAATATAGAGCACTCAGTTAAGTACCATACTTAATAAACGGTTGGAAGATCATCTCTCGTTTGAATCCTGTCTGACCAGCAATAGGTTGCCGTTTATTTCTGCTGCAGACTGAATGCCAACCAAGGCTATAGGACCCAGTCTGTCTTGCTATATAAATCCCACCAAGGCGGATGCGACACAAAGTCAATCAGATTGGGGATTCTGAGCCCTTAAGCTCAGCCAAAAATGTTCCGTCGACCCAGCTTAATATATATAAGGAACCTGGAGAAAAACCTTTATAAATGGATTCACAAGAGGATGTAACGAACCTGATTGGAATTCGAACCCTCCGATTTCTTAATCCAAGCCGATATCCATTACATCACAACGCACTCCCCAGTCTCGATCGTAAATTGATCTTGAGAGACAAGCTTGTTAACCATTACAACTAGTCGAATTTACCTGGCTGTCAACTTAAGATCACCGTAGTTTTTAACACAAATTTAACTTCAATAATCGTACGGGAACCGGTGCTTCAACGGCATTTGACCGTAAAACATACATCACAAATAATTTTTACTCAATTCGCCCCAAGCAATGCGATAATGCTACTAAAATGTAAGGGGCTACTGGGAATAAAAGAGAATTACAAGACTTTAGAATGAACTGGAAATCCAAACCTAAACCGGGAACAAGGAATGAACCCCTACTCCTATTTCCACTATTTACACAGTCTCGGACTATTCTCATCTTTACATGGCATTGTGAAATTAGAAAAAATTACCCACATGGAATAAATAAAAAATTCGTTTTGAAATTCCAACGGATATCACTTGAAGAAGGCCAGGGCGTATAACGGCCGAAACATCGTGAATATAACAATAAAGATGATAATAATAGTCCGAACAATTTAAATAGTGTAAATAGTCACAATACCTTATTTCATAAATATAGACAAAACTTGAAGAACGCCAGAGATTACAATGGTCGAAACACTGTGAATATAATATAGATGCTTCACATCATAAATATAGACATGCCTTTACTTCTGTTGAAAAGTGAGTGGAGGAGTACGAACCGGACGATGGATAAACCTGATAATGTACAGAAATATCTGAAGTATTTCACTGCCCTAAACGTGTTTTCTTATTCATAAAGACTTCCTTCAAAATTCAAGACAAACAAAATTGGACTCAAAGCTGAACGAGGAAGAGAAACAGTATGAGTTATTATAAAACGGAAGCAACAAGATCTCTTTAGCAACCAGCTGTCAATTGAGAGAGAGAGAGAGGGAGATAGGGGGAGGGAGGGAGGGGAGGAAGGAAGAAAGGAAAGAAGTCAAAGAAAAGAAAATGGCCTTCCCGCTTGGAGAACGAAATTTCTTAATGAAGTTAAAGTGGCAGAAGCATATTTTTAGCGTCTGATTAATGCATTATGCCATAGGTCATCAGTTTTTCAGATTATGTCATTAAAGGTTTCCATAGAAGCGCTGTCGACCTTGAATGGGCAAATATTGGGTTTAATTTAAATCGCTGCCCTGGGCAAAATATATGAAAACAAAAAGACTCACGAACGGAAATCTCTCCCTTTCTCTTTCTCTCTTACTCGCTCTCTCTCTCTCTCTCTCTCTCTCTCTATCTATCTATCTATCTATATCGTCTCTTTATATATATATATATATATATATATATATATATATTACGTCCTCTCACGTCGATTTCTACGCATGAGGACTCAACGATTCACTTTATAAATTTACTGCTCGTCTAACTACTCAAATTTTATTTTTCATTATGATTTAGTTTTAGTCTATGATAATATATATATATATATATATATATATATATATATATATATATATATAGGAAAAATTACTAAAAAGTTGCAAGTTTAAAAATGTATTTTTTTGACAGTATTTGTTTATTTCTATTATTATATTTTATATTTCAGACCGTCCTCTTGTCCTTCATCAGAGACAAATGATTTTAAAATTTAAATTAGAAACGTATTTCACGAGAGCGTCTGTGGAGAGAGTTTGTTTACATCACGTGACGCAGAAAGCGACAGATGTTTTTGAAAATATTTGTAAACGTAGACCTATCTTTAATAATACTTATAAATTTTGTTTTAGAGAAAATTCTTTTGATTGTATCTAAAAAATGTTTAGCTATTGAAATATTTGTAAAGATTCAAAACACCTAAGTCCCTATTTAACCCTAGCTTGTGTGCATTTAATTTTAAAATCCTGTATTTTTCTTTCTTTCTGTGTGTATATATATATATATATATATATATATATATATATATATATATATATACATACATATATTTTATAAGCGTTTCTCCCCGAGCAAGGCATGTCACTGCCACTACTGTGCAGGGGGCTACGTAGAGTGGAGAAAGGCTGATTAAATATAGGAAATGACAGAGGGTGGGTGATAGGCGGGTAAGGATACCGAGAATGAGGGTTTGGGTAGATGAGAGTGTTGTGAGAATAGTTGGGAGTTAGTGTGATAGGAGGTGTCTATTGACCCTACATTTAAACACCTGGAGATTGTAACTGTCGGGAAAGCAGACTTGTGGAAGGGAGTTCCACAGGCGGGAAGCGCGAGAAAAGAAGCTGTTGGAGTAGAATTTACGGTTACATCTTATTTGTTTAACTGTAAAAGGGTGGGACCTAGTTGCTAATCTAGTATCTCGTGTAAATTCGTGCTTAGGCGGCACCAGTGATCTAAGCTCATCGGAGCAGAAGCCATGAAAGTACTTGTAGAAGAGGCACTGGGAAGCCACATCACGCCGGTGTGAGAGCGGCTGCAGCCGGTCTTCCAAGTCAGTATCAACCACGTTACAGATCCTCCTTTGTATTTTGTCAAGAAGCCCAAGGAGAGCAGCAGGGGCACCCGACCAGATATGGCAGCAATATTCAATACACGGGCGGATGGTAGATTTGTATATGTGCAGAATAGATTCAGGTGGGAAAAACTTCCGGGCCCTGCACAGGGAGCCCACTTTCATAGCAGCAGATTTGGCAATGGATTCAATATAGTCATTCCATTTGAGGTCCGCCGAGAGTGTAAGGCCAAGGAGGCGTAGTATTTTACTCTCTGGGAGGCTAGCCTGTCCCATGCTAATGGGAGGTAGATGCGATTGTCTATGGTGATTAGTTGATAACAGCTTTGTTTTGGAGGCATTGAAATTTACCAACCATTTCCTACCCCAGGTCACTACGGATTGGAGGTCCCTTTCAAGTACGGCAGAGAGGTTCACTTTGTCGTCCAGACCTGGTTTCTGATCGATGCGGGAGTAGATTGTTGTGTCGTCGGCATACATGCCAATTTGGGATCTAATGGTGTCGGGGAGATCATTAATGTAGATCAGAAAGAGCGTGGGACCTAGGATAGAACCTTGAGGGACGCCCGCGTTCGTCTGGTATATATATATATATATATATATATGCGTGTGTGTGTGTGAAAATTGTCAGTTATAATCTGAGGAAAGGAACAGAATGATGACGAACTTCATGAATTCATTTTATGTTTTCTAAAATAAATAATTTTTAACATTTACTTTTTAAATAACACCCAAAAAAAGAACAATAATCTTGTGAAACATGAAAATTTTTTGTGTAGCGATATAATGCTTTTATAAACCATTTTTATATCAAAATTACAATATATATATGATTAATAAAAATAAATAAGTTTGAGTTTTGAAATTGTTCAGTACACTTTTCAAACGGTTTGTCATACATAGACAGATCTGTTTCGCTGTATCACAGCTCATCAGTATGGTTAAACTCCGATTGCTTTTTTACACAGGATTGAAACCCGAAATGGCGTCAGTCGGCGACTCTACCCCTGGGCTATGGGCGTTCGGTAGAAGTAGGCAGACTTTTTAGCGCATATCATTATACGCGCCCAATATATATATAATTGATGCATGTTTCATTAAATAATATAGACAAGTTTTGTCTATTATATGTAAATTCTTTTCATATCGTCTGATAACCTTGATAATATTATCATTGAATGAAGAAAGTAAATCACAATATTGATGCATATTTTTTAATCCTATCTGGGCTTTCGGCTTACATAAGTCATTATTAAAGATGACTATTATATTGCTGTTTAATATATTGTAATAGCTCAGATAGGATTAAAATCCTTCAAGCCCTTTCAATCCCTGGCTATAATGCTTCCTCGGTTTTCCCACTCATGAACAGATATGCACAGTGCACCAACCCCTAGGAGACATAGATCAGGTCAAGCATGATAATACCGTCAATCAATGAACCTTAACCTTGTTCAAAAAATGATCATAACAGATCATGCGCTCAGTCTCAGAATTTGTATCTAAGGTCATCTGAGCTCAGTGGCAGTATAAAATATAGGTGAGCAGTGTGCATGAGCAGGCATCTGCAATAGGGTTTGGCTGACGAGTGGGCTTCGAAACATGTAGCTGGCCATTATTAGTTGTATTAGTGTTGTGGAATAGTTTTCGCACTGAAGGTTATAATTGTGCGATGTCGGTTGCTAAACGCACCCAAAATGTTAAGGAACTTCGTAATATTTCACAGAAAGCTGACTCCTTAGTATTCGGCTAACTGCCGACTAATATCAACTGCCTGAACTCCAATAAATTCTAAAGAACTCCCATAAACTTCCCAAGTACTTCTTCCGCTAACTTCCTGTTAACTCTTATTAATATAGGGGGGAGAGTCCATTATCTAAGGAATAGGTGTGTTTCACTATAACAATTAGATACGCACAACAAAGTGCCAACGTTGTAAAATGAGAGAGCTTAATACAAGATATAAATAAAATCAGTCAGTTAAGTAGCATACGTGATACACATTTTTGGTGATCATATCTCGAAAGAGACATGACTGACTGGGCAAAAGATTATCCCGCAGTAGGTTGCCATTACTTTCTGCGGTAGACTGGTTGCCAACCAAGGCTATAGAACCCAATCTGTCCTGTTATTTAACCCATAACTGGAAGGAAGAGACGGATTAATACATTTCCCAAGGGTATTTGGGCATTAAGTGAATACAAGGAATTCAACTGGAATTCGAACTCGGCTCATATATTTGTCGTTCCGAGTCGGTATCCACTGCACCACAACGCACATCTTTGAAATGAAATAAAGAAACTAAAAAAAGAATACTACTATTACTTGTAATACTAATAATTATAATAGTAAACTTTTCAGACATATACCTCTTCGCTTCGATAGTGTCAGTTTCAAGCAATTTTGCAACCAGGCAGCAAGAAGCAACCATACAGCGGAGGAGCACACATTTGATAAATTACACACACACACACACACACACACACACACACACACACACACACACACATATATATATATATATATATATATATAGATATAGAAAGAGAAAGAAAGTAATAGGTAGATAGGCATATAAGGATAGAATATATATGTAGACTGATATATATATATATATATATATATATATAAATTGTCTGTATTTCGGCAGCATTTTTTCATTGTGCATGTTTCATTAAATAATATAGACAAGTTTTGTCGATTTATTTTATGTAAATTCTTTTCATATCGTCTGATAAGCTTAATAGCATTATCATTGAAAGAAGAAAGAAAATCACAATATTGATACATATTTTTAATCCTATCTGAGCTTTCAGCTTACATAAGCCATTATCAAAGATGACAATTATATTACAATACCCGATGCGAAGATGTTTATACTTGGGCCCTACCTGCTATGGGCTCTTATTATAAAAACCACTAACTCTATTATCCCAGGTGGAAAAACAAATCATGAAATTTAGCCATAACCAGACACCACTATTTGCCTTATGTATTTCCGCAGACTTGGTATGTAGTATGATCATGACGGAAGATGACGATTATGATGTTAATAATAATAATAATAATAAAAAGAAGGCAGTAAATTCAAACAAGATTTACAGTTAGTAGATTCTGTAGAAAAGCAGAACGGAAGCCAAGAGCCGACTATTGCGGCAAAGAATATGAAAATGAAAGCCAAAGACAAATCTCTTGAACAGATGAAACAGCGCTGGCAAGACAAACCTCTGCATGGCCAATATCCAGTACGTGCCAATAAATCTAATGTTGACAAAGTTAATACTCATCGATGGTTACGTGCATCTGGATTAAAGTCCGAAACTGAAGGCTTTATTCTTGCAGCACAAGACCAAAGTCTTTTCACGAGAAACTTTCAGGCAAATATTATGCATAATAATATGGATCCAAAATGCAGGTTTTGTGATAAACACCAAGAAACAATAGACCACCTAATCTCAGGCTGTTCTGTGCTTGCCCCAAATGAATATAAAAATCGCCACGATAGAGTTGGGCAATATTTACATTGGGCAATATGCAAACATTATGGAAAAGCTGTAGGCAAACACTGGTATGAACATCACCCAGCACCGGTTACAGAAATAGAAGATGTAACCATTCTATGGGATTACACCATCTACACAGACAGAAAAATTGAAGCAAACAGGCCAGACATTATTGTTAAAAACCAGAAGGAGAAAACTTGTCTATTAATTGATATGGCTTGTCCAGCGGATTGTAACATAGCAATCAAGGAATTTGAAAAACTGTCAAAATATAAAGACCTGGAAACTGAAATAGGAAAAATGTGGAAATTGAAAACAAGAGTTGTGCCAGTGATAGTAGGTGCACTTGGAATGATAAAAAATGGAACAAAACAACACATTGAAAGAATCCCTGGAAACCCCAGCTTAAGAGATATACAAAAAATTGTCTTATTAAGTACAGCCCACACGCTGAGGAAAACTTTATCTATGTAATGCTGGAGGGGATGATAGGGAAGATAGAAAAACATGAAATGGAGCCATAACAACACGCCACTACCTGCCTTAGGTCTCCCCGCAGACTTGGTTGGTAGTGAGACCAAAGCAGAAATCGAAATATGATGAAAAATGACATAATAATAATAATAATAATAATAATAATAATGATTAGAATAATAACTTGGAATGATAAAAAATGGAACAAAACAACACATTAAAAGAATCCCTGGAAACCCTAACTTAAGAGATATACAAAAAATTGTCTTATAATATTGTTGTTATAATAATATTATTGTTATAATAATAACTTGGAATGATAAAAAATGGAACAAAACAACATATTGAAAGAATGGCTGGAAACCCAGGCTTAAGAGATATACAAAATTGTCTTATTAAGTACGGCCCACACATTAAGGAGAACTTTGTCTATGTAACGCTAGGGATGCTGGGGAAGATAGAAAAAACGTGAAATGGAGCCATAACAACATGCCACGACCTGCCTTAGGTCTTCCTACAGACTTGGTTGGTAGTGCGACCATAGCAGAAATAAAAAATATGATGAAAAATGACATAATAATAATAATTGTTTTTTTAATACCTGAAGTATGGTGCAAACAGGTTAACTTGGGAGCCACATAGAGATAATTGTTTAAATAAAACCTTCAGATTTTATTTACAAATGAATTAAATTTTTTTAAACATTTGGTTTTTTTTTTAGAAAATATTTCTAAGACTATTTTCTTTTACATCTGCTACGCAGCATTCATTTAATTTGATGAAATTTGAAGAATTTCTTTTTTGTATCGTTTGATCTCTGTTATAAGAACAATCCCTTGGAGAATTTAAAACATCAAATGTTTTTGGTCAAACAGGACACCGAACTAGAGAAAATCTCAAAATCGTAAATTAAAAACTGCAACAAAATTAAGACATTGAATTAAAAAAGCTTTTAATTGTCATTAAAAAAATTATATTAAAAAAATGAATGAAATTATTTTTTAAATGTTTCTTTTGTAAACAAAATGTTTATATATATATATATATATATATATATATATATATATATATATATATATATATATTGTGTTGCTTCGTTTTGGTATAATTAGAAGATAACACAAACTTGAATTAATGATGTTTATTTTTGGTATAAAACTTTAGGTTTTTACATCAAGTTACAACCTTTAAATTTTGTGTGGATACAGGAGCAGACTAGCTAAATTCTCTTCACTGTGGGATGCTAGTAGTAAACGAGTCTATCCCTTCTGGACTCTAGTGGTCAACTGACTAGCTTCTTCCTCTTTTTAAATTTCCTACACAAAACTACTGTCCTTAACTACTACTTCTCACTCCTACTCTTACTCCTACTCCTACCAAAAGAAACGGTTCCTTATTTTGCCGCCCAATTTTGGATTCTTGGCGCCAGTGTGTCGACCTTTTTCTATTTTTAGAACACTCGCCATTTTATAAACTATAACATATATATATATATATATATATATATATATATATATATATATATATATACATCTCTTAGCCCTCACTTGTTTAATTTTATGAAAGTTCGAGAAAATCTTTTTTGTAGCGCTTAATGCTTATATTAGTTATAAGGAAAATTTCAATCTTTAATTTTGGGTTTCAAACAGTATCCCCAGTTCCCGAAATTTACTCGAAATCGTAAAATGAAAAAATGCAATAAAACTAAGATATTATATCATAAGAAAAGCTTTCAATTGCTTTTATGAATAAAATACATTGTGAACACTATTGTCTTAAGAAACATTTTGAATTAAATTTTTCCAATAATTATTTATATATTTTATTTAACTTTATACACTCATATCGCTGCAATATTTTCTTATCTTCTCTAGAAAATCGGCAACACGTATTCAGTATAATTGCTCATAATACAAGCAGAAAATCAATTCAATCCATAAACATATAAATTACTGTGGACATTACAATGTCGCCGGCCTTGTGGCCTAATGGATAAGGCGTCGGCCTCCGGAGCCGAAGATTGTGGGTTCAAGTCCCATCAAGGTCGTTATCTTCACTATTTCTTTAGATATGTTTTAGTATTTTTAAATTTACTTTTTCGAAAGTATCGTATTTTACAAAGAATTTTATTATCAAATAATAATATTTTTGCTGTTTAAAGTTGTTGTATCATGGAATGAAGAGATACACAATGAAATGCAGATAAACTACTTTATAACCAGAGTGGTACAACCAAGAGGTATATACAATATTTACAGTCCCTCGCAGTGGTAGGTGTTACTTTTACGAAGTCCTTGATAATGACAACCTTGCGTGCTAAACGCACATTGTCTTTTATACACCCGGTCACCCGGATGTCATTTCGTACGAGCCACAAAACAAAAAAGGCCTAGTGAAAAACAATGTCGGATAAACTGACACGTTGATTTCCGCATTTGACTATACTACTTAGATAAGGTAGTATTTACATTATTTTTACACAATTCGGATTTTTGTTGTCATATCGTTATTACCGTGTTTACGACGTTTCGGCCTTTGTACGCTTTGGCCTTCTTCAGGAATTTTAAACTGAACCCTTTATTTCGATAACTGGGATATATAATTCTCATTACATGTGCGATTCCACTTCCGGAACTCACAACTCTATGATGCTATTATGTATGTGCTGACAATACATACATAATAGCATCATCCACATGTAAAAGAAGATAAAAAAATGGAGGCATTACTAATAAAAAAGAGCAGTCCTACACTCAATAACGTCAATTAAGAACACGTTAACAATGTGCTTATCGTGTTCTGAATTGAACATACACATGATTCTATATACATAATCGTTACACATATTCATTTAAAGTAAAGTAAAATTTATTCTTGATAATGGCTAAAAGTATAGCAGAAAGCGCTCGAAAATACAAAACCTTTGACCAATTCTTATATAATATGAGTTCTAAAAAGAAAAAAAACACATGGAAAATTTTATAAAAACCTATGATAATACCTTGTCTGTCATGTTTAATGAAACCTGCATAAAAGAGAGACTGTTGCTAAAATACAATATATATATATATATATATTCTAATATATATTTATATATATTTATATATATATTTTAATATATATTTGCTCTGTAATATTTTATTACATGGAGCTCTCTTCCTGTATCATTTTTTAATATTAAAATAAATTTTTAATATTAATTAGGATCGGGTTTTTTGGAATTTACCTTCCTGCTTTTTTCCCTTGGATTGAAGTATCTGAATTAAAATATATATATATATATAGTTCTTTCGGTGAACACTTCTGCTATATAAGCGTTACTCTTCAGAAATGAATTGAGTTCTTTTGGTGACTGGCGTGTGCATACACTGCATTTTAACGTGTTGTATATAACAACACGTTAAAATTTACATTCTCTGATTCCATGCGCCTAGGGAGAATCGACCCCGACTGACACCAAATCGGTCGAGTTTCGATCCCTGCCAAAAGCAAGTGAATGTGTCTAGCAACACTGATGAGCTGTGATACAGCGAACCAGGCGTGTATGTGGATGACTAATACTAATATATATATATATATATATATATATATATATATATATATATATATATATATTCATTTATAAACGAGTTATTTCGCTTCCTTGGTTTCCACCATGAGTCGATTAAAAATCGCTCGAAAAAAACACTCGTGGTGGAAACGAAGGTAGCGAAATAACTCGTTTATAAATGAAAAATATTCAAAAGTTCTACAATATAATTGTATAGAAAGGGTATTTGGGCATATGTGAATACAAGGAATTCAACTGGAGCTCGAACTCAGCTCATATATTTGTCGTTGCGAGTCGATACCCACTGCACCACAACGAACTTCTATGAAATGAAATAAAGAGACTAAAAAAAATACTATCAATATAACATGTTTTACTTTTATTCGTCAGAGAATGAGATATATATATAAAAAAGAAGAAATGAGTTCTGGTAATTTCATTTTTGTGTTGTTTGATCTCCATTGGGTAATCAGGTTTTAAGTACATTTGATTTATTAAACAACGTTAGTATAATTTATAGCATTCAGAAAACCAGATACGAAAACGCGTTATTTCCAGGCTCTGAATATATATATGTGTCTGTGCGTTTGTGTGTGTGTGTGTGTGTGGGGGGGGGGGGTTATGATTTTACCGCGTCTAAAATACCAGATTATTTTTGTTTCATGAGCAACAAAGACTTTGGTTGGCAATATATCCATAGTTGGCATCTCAAATAAAAAAAGAACCATCTGTTAATACGTACATAAACTTTTGTCATCGCCTACGATGTTTGTGGTAGGTCTTTGCTTGAGCAGAACACGGAAAATTGAGTCATTTTTTAAGCCATCGTGTCAGCCAGCTACGAAATACCATTAAATACTAACAATTCATGTTATATTTGTGGGAAAAAAAGTGTACAAATCAGTGGGTGAGCTGAAAAGACAGGCAGACATTCACAAAAATAAACTTAATGACAATAAAATATATGCGTCTCGTCTCTGCTAATTTTGTGCAAGAAGTCTTAGAACTTTGTCCCGCTTAAAGAGCCGCATTTGTTCAGGGCAAAAACAGAGTCTGACAATGATGACATCCGATATTAAGATGGAGGCCATCATTATGTAATTTTTCTTGTTTTTATTGTTTTACGTGTTAATAAAGTAAACAATCCTGTATTAAATGCACATTAATTTTTCATTTTTAAACCATTCTGTTAAGATTGTTATTAAAAAAAAACGCTGCTTACTTATAAAGACGTTTTCTCTACTCTGATCAAAAGATCAAAGCTTTTTTTATTGAATTTTGACTCACTTAAAGAGGCTGGTGATGGGCAGTCCTATAAAATTTTATAGTTAGAATCAATCAGTCAGTTAAGTGCCATACGTGATACACGCTTGGGTGATCATGTCTCAAAAGAAACATGACTGACTGGGTAGAAGGTTATCTCGCAGTAGGTTGCTATTACTTTCTGCTGTAGACTGGTTGCCAGCCAATGCTATAGAACCCAATCTATCCTGTTGATTAACCCATAAATGGATGGAAGAGATGGATTAATACCTTTCTCAAGAGTATTTGCACGTAAGTGAGTGCAATGAATTCAACTGGAATTCGAACACGGCTCTCCGATTTTCTCCTTCCGAGACGTTATCCATTGCAACTCAAAACACATCCATATCGTTACAATAAAATTACTTATTCTTGCTTAGAGGTTGGGAAGCCAACCCGAAAGGAATATATTTCTTTCAACTAAAATTTACAGCCCAATTCCAAGTATTTTTTCAGTCCTTCTCTCTCTTCCTCGTTAATTCATTCTCTCTCTCTCTCTCTCTCTCTCTCTCTATCTATCTATCTATCTATCTATCTATCTAACACTCCTCCTAAGTATGCAAAGGACACTCGCATACAGATTCGCCCACCACCAAAATGACTAGCATGATTGCAAATACAACAAATGAATGCAGTTAGCTGTGGACAAATATTTCTAAGATTAATAAAAATTTAAGCAGTACAGATTAATTACAATTGCAACAAGCACATTTCAACAGAAAGTTTTAATAATAATAATAATAATAATAATAATAATAATAATAACAGAAAAATATTCAATAATGAAAGAAAGCAGTAAATACAAACAAGATTTACAGTTAGTAGTTTCTGTAGAAAAGCAAAACAGAAGCCAAGAACCAACTATTGCGATAAAAAATATGAAAAAAAAAGCCAAGGATAAAGCTCTTGAACAGATGAAACAACGCTGGCAAGACAAACCTCTGCATGGCCAATATCCAGAACGTGCCAATAAATGCAATATTGATAAAGTTAATATTCATCGATGGTTACGTGCATCTGGATTAAAGTCTGAAACTGAAGGCTTTATTCTTGCAGCACAAGATCAAAGTCTTTTCATTAGGAATTTTCAGTTAAATATTATGCATAATAATATGGATCCAAAATGCAGGTTTTGTGATAAACACCAAGAAACAATAGACCACCTAATCTCAGGCTGTTCTGTGCTTGCCCCAAATTAATATAAAATCGCCACGATAGAGTTGGGCAATATTTACATTGGACAATGTGCAAGCACTATGGAAAATCTGTAAACAAACACTGGTATGAACATCACCCAGCACCGGTTACAGAAATAGAAGATGTAACCATTCTATGGGATTACACCATCTACACAGACAGAAAAATTGAAGCAAACAGGCCAGACATTATTGTTAAAAACCAGAAGGAGAAAACTTGTCTAATAATTGATATGGCTTGTCCAGCGGATTGTAACATAGCAACCAAGGAATTTGAAAAACTGTCAAAATATAAAGACCTGGAAATTGAATTAGAAAAAATGTGGAAAGAGTTGTGCCAGTGATAGTAGGTGCACTTGGAATGATAAAAAATGGAACAAAACAACACATTGAAAGAATCCCTGGAAACCCCCAGCTTAAGAGATATACAAAAATTGTCTTATTAAGTACAGCTCACACACTAAGGAAAACTTTATCTATGTAATGCTGGGGATGATAGGGAAGATAGAAAAACATGAAATGGAGCCATAACAACACGCCACGACCTGCATTAGGTCTCCCCGCAGACTTGTTTGGTAGTGAGACCAAAGCAGAAATCGAAATATGATGAAAAATGACATAATAATGATAAAGCAATTAGAAAGTACATTGACGAAAATAGACTAACCATGTAAGAAGATCAATGAGAAATAACCGATTGACAGGTGTTGAAGGAGAATCAATAGAACATTAAATGGAATCAACCCGGTTCACACTCCACCCACGTCTATTGAACAGGTGTAGAGGCTCATCCCTTGTTCCCTGTTTAGGATGTGGTTTCCGGCTTTCTCTTTTCCAATCTTTTCACTTTTCTTTTTTTTCTTTTTCTCTTTTTTTCTTTTTCTTTTTTTTTTTCAATTGGAGTAGATAGACTAAACTATTGCCCGGTTCACACTCCACCCACGTCTATTGTACAGGTGTAGAGGCTCATCCCTTGTTCCCTGTTTAGGATGTGGTTTCCGGCTTTCTCTTTTCCAATCTTTTCACTTTTCTTTTTCTTTTTTTTTTTTTTTCAATTGGAGTAGATAGACTGAGCTATCGCCCGGTTTGCGCCCCACCCACGTCTGTTGTACAGGTTAAAAGGCTCATCCCTTGTTCCCTGTTTAGGATGTGCTTTCCGGCTTTCTCTTTTCCAATCTTTTCACTATTACGTAGCCCCCTGCACATCAGTGGTGTTACCGCCTTGCTCGGGGTGATACGATTAAAAATAAAATCAAAAACTTTTTCAGCCTTGTTTTCATTGATGGAATGATACGTCAGACACAAAATATTTAAACGGAGGAAGAAGAGCAACTTCCCAATTGACAATCAATAAAGTATAACCTCAAAATTATCAAACTTCACAATGCAACACTCAAATAATTTCTGGATGAAGTAGACACAAATTTAAGTCTTAACAAAGCAATATGTTCATCAGCAATAGCAGCAACTAAACATTTAAACATCAAAGTAATAAAAGTAGTCTTATAATGGGTTATCCGTTATAGTGAAGTTATTTTTTTAATCGTATCACCCCGAGCAAGGTGGTAACGCCACTGATGTGCAGGGAGGCTACGTAATAGTGAAAAGATTGGAAAAGAGAAAGCCAGAAACCATATCCTAAACAGGGAACAAGGGATGAGCCTCTTCACCTGTTCTGTAGACGTGGGTGGAATGTGAACCGAGCGATAGATAGATAGATCTATGTACTTCAACAGAAAAAAAAACAAAGTGAGAAGATTGGAAAAGAGAAAGCCGGAAACCACATCCTAAACAGGGATGTGTGTGTTGAAAGATAAGCTTGATTTGGCTTTCTTAGTAGATATCCCACTATAAGAGGGGTATAAAACAAGAAAATCAAATTGCATGTAGCAACAACATTTATATATATATATATATATATATATCAATTTATTTTTATTTTTTTACAAATAAAAGTAAGGTACAAAGGTCGTTAAAATGTTCATAGTAGTAATTGCCGAAAAGAGTTTGTGCGTATGTATGTGTGAGCGTTTGTTTGTTAAGAATGTCTTTGAAGTCTCCGCTCAGTCCTTCGGATGCCGGTCATTTATTAAGTAGCTTGTTGAATAGTGAAGAAAAAGATGAGAGAGAAGGAGAGACAACAATAATACGATCGCTTGACGTTTGTCAAGAGACGTGTTAATTATGCTCGTATTTTCTCTACTGTCGATTGTTTTCTTGTGTCGTCCTTTTATTTCGTTTTCGGGGAATCCAAACAGGACATTTGGAAATTCATACCCGGATTTAATTCTGGGCTTCCCATTGGACGGTAAACAAAATTTACGTCGGCTCGCGAAAAGGGTCCGTAAAAGGAATTTGAAATTTATTTATTTTTTAAAAATTATTTGAATTTTTGTTCTTTTTTTTTTAGATGTTTTCTAGCTTGCTATTTGTCGAAGAACATTTCACATCGAGGCGTGAAAGTTCGCGAGTTTTCTGAGCGAAGTTTGTACATTCCAGAAAATTCGTTTTTATTATTTTTTTAATTTTTTATTTTTTCTAACAAAATCAATGAGTCAGATTTGAATGTTGATTTTTTTTTTGTTCACTACAATCTCACAGATATGAAGATTCACTTGGTAAAAGAAAAACAGAGAAAATAATTGAACAACTTAAAAGTTTACTCGATGAACTTGCATGAGGAACACATGTAAGAACTAGAAAAGTCAGGTGAGTAAACAAAATACAAAATTAGGAATGAAAATAAAGTTTTATCTGCTAAAGAAAAAATAAAGCATTAATACAACTGAAGGCGCAACTAATCAGAAGCTACAAAAATAGATCAAGATTCTACAGACAGAACAAGATCTTTCAAACCAATGCGAAAAAATTTTACAGAGAAATAGGCAAACAAAAGATTAAAGTGACAGCGCCCCCATCAATGGAAGATGTTATAGAGTTTTGGGAAAATATTTGGGCTTCCCCTAAAGAATATAACAAAGAAGCAGACTGGATTCCGCAAGAGATAGAACGAATGAAAAAACAGAAAACCAGAACAAACATGGATGGGAATCAATTTTTTTTTTAATCATATCACCTCGAGCAAGGCGGTAACGCCAATGATGTGCAGGGAGCTACGTAAGAGTGAAAAGATTGGAAAAGAGAAAACTGGAAACCACATCCTAAACAGGGAACAAGGGATGAGCCTCTTCACCTGTTCAATAGACAAGGGTGGAGTGTGAACCGGGCGATAATTTAGTCTGATGTTGAATATGCACCATTAAAGCACACAAATAGAAATCTCTAGGATTAGATAAAATTCTTAACTTTTGCCCCTATTTTGTAACTACAGCACACAAAAGCTAGCCAAAGAACTTCAAGAAATGGTCGATGACCCTACTAAAATTCCGGCATGAGTAATCAAAAGAACTACCTTCGTTCTACCCAAGAATGCTGACACACATACCACCAAAACCGCAGACCAATTACATGTTTTCTTACTATTTTCAAACTGACATCTATTCTGACAAGACTGACTTATTCCTTCTTAGAAAAAAAAATGACATACTACCACTTGAACAAAAACGGTGAAAACGTGACAAATTACTTATTAAAGGGATGATCTTGGAAAACTGCCTCTGCACAAATAAAAATAGTAGTACTGCCTGGATAGATTACCGCAAGGCATTCGATAGTGTACCCCATTTCTGAATTTGAAAGATTTTAAACATATACAAGATATCACATGTCATCAATTTCATCAATGTATGTCGATATGAAAAATAACACTTTATTCAATCATATAAGCGGAATCTATAAGTCTGCTGAAATAAATATCAACAGAGTAATATTACGAGGTGTCATTTTGTCCCCCTTACTCTTTTCTATACCCCTTGTAGCATTAACCAGAGAACTTAACAGAATGGAACAATGCTATAAGATATCTCAAAAGAAAATAAACCATCTGTTTTACATGGATGACTTAAAGTTGCTTGTTAGGAATGAGAATGAGCTGGAAGGCCTCCTGAAAATAGTAAAATATTTCAGTGATGACATTGGAATGGAATTCGGTTTCGATAAATGTGCTAAAGCCAAAATTTTACAAGGATCATTACGACAAACCACCTTTATTAGTGTTATGGTGCCCTTCTACGAAGAATGGACTCTTCCTCTTGTTATATATGATTACCTGCGTGACTTCAAGAGCGCAGTCATGGTCCAGTTGACAGCCTTACGCACTGTCCAACTCTCTGCCTTCAGGCAGCGAGTATTAATCCAGTCGAGGCTCCTCCAAAGGGTAGAGGCTCGGCTGGGTAAAATTAGACAGGAATTTTTAACTGGGCTATATGGTCCGAAGAACCCACATCAAAAAGGCCTTGTGTCACATTTCGCCTTAGTGGGAAGGCAAATAAATACTGCAGTCAACAGGAGCAGTTAATGAGAGCAGTTAACGAAGACAGTTAACGGAAGCAGTTAATGACAGTTACTAGTCAAGCAATAAGCAGCGTAATAATATCTTCGAACTTACTTATTTCTATATTACTTATTATTAACACTCCCTTTGAATATCTTCTTTCTTGTTATATTAATACACTGTTTTGAACCTACCTTCTTGTTCTGTGTCTTACTTCCGGCACAAACCGGTCACTACAACTTTGAGGCGAAGTTTCGCCACAACTCCACAACAATTAGCTTAGTACCCGGGACAACAATCAGAGATTTAGAGCAAGTAGAAGCTTATAAATGAGAGTGTTGGAATTCACCACAAAAATGAAAGGAATCGTGCGAAAAGTGTACTATAAAAAGGTGCGACTGATATTAAGAGCTGAACGGAATTCTCAGAACAGAATTATGGCCATTAATAGCCATGAATTACCAGTGGTTCCATATAGTTTCAACATCTTGAACTGGACTGTAAACGACATCAGATGAATTGATTCTAAGACAAGAAAGTTCATTTCTTTGGATAATCCAAAGGCTGAATCAGACTGTCTATACAAACCCCGTAAATGTGGAAGAAGTTTTATTTAACTACATATGGCATACAAAACAATAATTATTGGCTTACTAGCATACGTGGAAACAACAAAGGACTGGATGATACAATTACTGAAATAACACGAAAACAGAAAGAAAAGATATTCAATCATGAATGAAGGCTGTAAATACGAATGAGACTTACATTTAGTAGATCCTGTAGAAAACCAAAACAGAACCCAAAAACCAAATATTGTAACAAAAACTAAGAAAAAAAACCAAGGATAAAGCACTTGAACATATGGAATAACGCTGGCAAGATAAACTTCATCATGGCTAATATGAAGAATGTACTAATGAAGCCGATCTTGATAAAGTTAACACTCATCGATGGTTAGGAGCATCTGGATTAAAGGTTGAAACGGAAGGCTTTATTACTGCAGCCTAAGATCAAAGGCATTTCACTGGAATCTTTCAGGCAAATATACATAATAGTGTGGATCCAAAATGCAGGTTCTATGGCAAATGTCAAGAAGCCATAGACTATTTCATCTCAGAATATTCTCTACTCACGCCAAATGTATATAATTTCGTTACGATAGAGTTGGACTATATTTACAATGGACCAACTGCAAACACTTTGGAAAAGGTGTTAAGAAACACTGGTATGAACATCACCTAGCACTAGACACAGGAATAGAATTCTATGAGATTACACCATCTTTACAGGCAAGAAGATTGGATCAAATATGTCGGATATATTTTTCAAAAATCGCAAAGAAAAAACTTGCCTACTAATTGATATGGCTGTCCAGCGGACAGAGACATAACAGGGAATTTGAAAATCTGTTGAAGTATAAAAACCTGGAATCGAAAAAGAAAATGGGGAAATTAAAAACAAGAATAGTACCAGTAATAGTAGGTGCACTTGGAATGATAAAAACATGAAGCACAACAGCTTACTTTAAAAAAATCTCTTGAAAGCCAGCTAAAGATTAATACAAAAATTGTCTTAATATGTTTTGAGTTTGAGTCTTGTTTAACGGCATATCAACACCTCTGTGGGTTATTTAATGCCAAAAAGGTTTTTTAAGTTTTTTTTTTCATGTTTGCTTATTATGAGAAGGTTGATTTAGTCAGTTTTAATGAAAATGTTTTTATTCTTTTTTATTCTAGAAAACTGAAAATGTCTTCTCGTTTTGTATTCAAAAATGTTTTGCTGAGAATAATTTTTCTTTCAAAAATGTGTCATGGTAACAATTTTTTTCTTCAAAAATGTATTATTAGTAATATTTTTCCTTCAAAAATGTATTTTTTTTTTAATAAAAGTCAATTTTTATGTATATATTTCTATAAAATCTATTTTTATACTTTGGGGATTAACTGTTTGCCCATAGCTGGGACCCTAACAAGTGCTGCCACTCCGAGTTAGGGTTGACTTGGGAACAACAGCAATTTAGAGGTGGTTCCATGCTCCTCACAACCTCCCAATCAGAGGCCTTGCTGCCGGTTGCAGTTTACCGTCATGCTCAGAACCGTCTTAATAAGTACAGCCCACACACTAAGAAGAACTTTGTCCATGTAACGTTAGTGATGTTAAGGAAGTTAGAAAAAAAATCACGAAATGTAGCAATAACAACACACTACTACTTGCTTTGGATCTCCCCACAGACTTGGTAGGTAGTGTGACCATAGCAGAAATCAAAACATGATGATAATTCGGTCTTTTGATAATAATAATAATAATAATAATAATAATAATAATAATAATAATAATAATAAAGCAATAGCAGCAACAAAAAAATTGAATATCAAAATACAAACAAGGCAGTATCGCAGACATGAAGATCCAACTTGGAAAAGAAAAATAGAAAAAGAAATCGAACAACTTAGAAGTGAACTATCAGTACTGGATGAACTGAGTAGAGGAATAAATGTAAGAACTAGGAAAAGCAGAAGAGCCGAAAGAAAATATAACATTAGGAATGAAAATGAAGTCTTATCAAATAAAGAAAAAATAAAGCAAAAAATCCAACTGAAGGCTCAAAGAATAAGACGCTATGAGAAAAGAGCAAGATTTTACAGACAAAACAAGATTTTTCAGACTGATACAAAGAGATTTTACAGGGAAATAGGTAAAAAAAGAATTGAAGTGACAGTCCCCCCCCCCCCCGCAGAACGGAAGAAGTCACACAGTTCTGGGAAAAGATATGGGCTTGCCCTAAAGAACATAGCAAGGAAGTACATTGGATTGTGCAAGAGATAGAACGAATGAAAAATAAACCAGAACAGACATGGTCTGGAATTACAGAAGATGATGTTAAATTTGCACTAAAAAAAGCACACAATTGGAAATTCCCAGGTATAGATAAAATTCCTAACTTTTGGCTATATTATTTAAATACAGCACATAAAAAACTAGCCAAAGAACCTCAAGAAATGGTTGACGATCCCACTAAAATTCCTGCATGGATGACCAAAGGAATTACATTTCTTCTACCCAAGAATGGTGACACAAACAACCCGAAAAACTACAGACCAATTACATGTCTTCCGACAACATATAAACTATTAACATCTATTTTAACAAAACAGACATATTTATTCTTAGAAAGAAATGACATGATACCGCTTGAACAAAAAGGGTGCAAACGTGGCTGTTATGGTTGTAAAGACCAATTGCTAATTAACAAAATGATCCTGGAAAACTGCTACAGTACAAAGAAAAATCTTAGTACTGCCTGGATAGACTACCGAAAGGCATTCGATAGTGTGCCACAAGAATGGATTTTAAAGACTTTAAATATATACAAGATATCGCCCGTCATCATCAATTTCATCAAACAGTGCATGTCTATATGGAAAACAACCCTTTACCTCAATCATATAAATGGAACCTATAAGTCTGATGAAATAAACATCAAAAGAGGTATATTTCAAGGTGATTCTTTATCTCCCTTACTATTCTGCATATCATTAATAGCACTAACCAGTCAACCTAATAAGACAGAATGTGGTTATAAAATAGGACAAAAGAAAATAAGCCATCTATTTTACATGGATGACTTAAAGTTATATGCTAAGAATGATAATGAGCTGGAAGGTCTTCTGCAAACTGTAAAATGCTTCAGCGAAGACATTGGAAAGAAATTTAATTTGAATAAATGTGCTAAAGCTACAGTTTTACGTGGATCAATACAAGAAACATCCTCAATTAGCCTAGACCCTGCTGTAACGATAAAAGAATTGAAACCAGAAGAAGCTTATAAATACCTAAGTGTAAATGAGAGCGAAAACATTCACCATAAAAAAATGAAAGAAATAGTGCGTAAAGAGTACTATAGAAGGCTACGAATGATATTAAAAACTGAATTAAATTCACTGAACAGAGTTATGGCCATTAATAGCCTTGCAATCCCAGTTGTCCAATATAGCTTTAACATCTTAAACTGGACTCTAAACGACATCAGGCGAATGGATGCTAAAACAAGAATGCTTCTTTCTAAGCATAAGATGCATCATCCAAAGGCTGATGTAGACCGTCTATACATACCCCGTAAAGAAGGTGGAAGAGGTCTTATTCAGCTGGAATTGTCATACAAGACAACAACTATTGGCTTACTAACATACATAGAAACAACAAAGGATAAAGAAAGAAAGAAAAAATATTCAATAATAAAAGAAGGCAGTAAATACAAACAAGATTTACAGTTAGTAGATTCTGTAGAAAAGCAAAACAGAAGCCAAGAACCAACTACTGCGGCAAAAAATATGAAGATGAAAGCCAAAGATAAAGCTCTTGAACAGAGCACCGGTTACAGAAATAGAAGATGTAACCATTCTATGGGATTACACCATCTACACAGACAGAAAAATTGAAGCAAACAGGCCAGACATTATTGTTAAAAACCAGAAGGAGAAAACTTGTCTAATAATTGATATGGCTTGTCCAGCGGATTGTAACATAGCAACCAAGGAATTTGAAAAACTGTCAAAATATAAAGACCTGGAAATTGAATTAGAAAAAATGTGGAAAGAGTTGTGCCAGTGATAGTAGGTGCACTTGGAATGATAAAAAATGGAACAAAACAACACATTGAAAGAATCCCTGGAAACCCCCAGCTTAAGAGATATACAAAAATTGTCTTATTAAGTACAGCCCACACACTAAGGAAAACTTTATCTATGTAATGCTGGGGATGATAGGGAAGATAGAAAAACATGAAATGGAGCCATAACAACACGCCACTACCTGCCTTAGACTTGGTTGGTAGTGAGACCAAAGCAGAAATCGAAATATGATGAACAATTACATAATAATAATAATAACGCACACCTCAAGAGAGGGATAAAAATATACAAAACTACTTTCAAAAGCTAAATAAAGTATTAAGAAACAGAAAAAAATAATTAAAAACAAAGAAATGAGTACTGTACTTTTATGTTATATCAGTCTTCCTCTATGACAGTGAATGCTGGATAATCTCCTCACGAATGAAGAAGAGACTTGAAGCAAAAAAAAAAATCAAAGGAAAGAGTACTAGACTGTTTTGTAATATCAGTCCTTTTATATGGTAGCAAATGCTTAACAATCTATTCACAAATGAAGAACAGACTTGAAGCAACAGAAAACTGGTTCTACAGAAGGATACTGAGAATGCCATGGACCGAACGTGAGAAACGACAAAGTCATAGAGACAATAGCAACAAAGGACTCTTCTTCTTAACATTAGAAAGAGACAGTTGAAATTTATAGGGCACACAATAAGAAAAGACAAGGATAGGAAATTGTAGAGAGACATGATCATCCACGTCCTGTATGGGCATGACACATACAAAAAGAAGGGGAATAAAAACAATAAAGTCTTTTCTGTATGGTTGTTGTATAAACGCTAGTATAAATGTAAATATGCCTGAGCAGACATCTGCAACAGGGACTATCACGCCGATTTCTAAAAACTTCAACAAGAATGCTCTTTCACTGGCGTTTTACATGTTTCTATAACAACCTATGAAAACTGTAACATTTTAGCGTTTTTTACAAAAGTTCTCGACCGACACAAGCCATGTGTTAACACGCATGCGCGTTTGCCAACAGGCGTGTAAGTCGACTTGTTAACATGGTTGAATGCGAACGAAGCTTACCTCCTTTTATACTGGTAATTCAACCAAGCGTAAACAACTTGGTCAAGGCGTTTGACATTAACAGACAACCACCAGAAAGTAACGTTGGGAAAAATGCTCGAACATACTCAGAGGGCTTGTGGTTGAATGTAAAAGTAAAATTGAAAAGCAAGGATAGATAGATAGATAGATAGATAGATAGATAGATAGATAGATAGATAGATAGACAGATAGATAGATAGATAGATAATGAAGAGAATGGGATAGATAGATAGATAATGAAGAGAATGGGATAGATAGATAGATAGATAGATAGATAGATAGATAATGAAGAGATGATAGATAGATAGATAGATAGATAGATAGATAGATAGATAGATAGATAGATAGATATAAACTTATTGTACTATATTGGCGGGAAAGAAAGTCAGAAGAAGACCTGCGTTCATTGTCAGAGCCAACGACTTCCATCATAATACTAGTAAACAATAGCGTAATACGAGAGGGTGCTGATCTTATTCTCCATCTGACACAAATAGACAAATTTGACCAAAATAACAAATATAACGAAGCATCAGATTTATTTTTATTATATATATATATATATATATATATATATATATATATATATATATATATTGTGTAAATATAAATGTAAGTAAAGTTTAACATTGATATTTTTTAGCACAATTTAATCTTAAATCTCTTAGGTGTTGAAAATGTCCTCCTTCAACATCCCAACATTTCTCGAACCTTTCCTGAACAATATGACACACAGCACGACACAAATCCCGATCAATATCAATTTCAATAAATTCCTCTGAAATGTACTTTTTTAATTCGTCCACTGTTTGGAGATTTTACTCATAAATCTTTTTGTTTACTATTAGGTTGACCCAAAAGTTCGTAAAGACTTGCAAAAAATTGAAATTTTACTCGCCAAGTAATCTAAGGTTACCAAAAAACACTTGCAAAGAATTGAAATTTTACTCGCAAAAACAACAAAAATTATTGCTCAAAATAAAGACCATCATTTTCCAAGACTTTCTACCATCGATCTGCAAGCTTTCAGATCTGCTTCGAATCAAAGAATTCTTGACACGCTTCCTCGACTTCATGAAACGAGTCGAATCGGCGGCCCTTCAGAAAGTGTTGCATTGAGCAGAAAAGTCCGTAATTTGATGGAGCACAGTCAGGACTGTAGGCTAGATGTGGCACAACCTCAACGCCGTCCAGCTCTTCAAACTTGTCTTTGGTTTTCCTGGCGGTGTGTGGCTTGGCATTGTCCTTCTGCATCAAAGCGCGCTTTCGGTTGATCAGAGCCGGGTACTTTCGCTCAAGTTGCTGACAGTAAAGTTCGGCACTGATGGCACGACCATTCGGAACCAACTCAAAATGCACGATTCCTTCAAAGTTCCACCAAACGCACAACATGACATTCTTGCCGAATCGATCTTGTTTTGGAACCGACGGTGTCTCTTGCCCTTTCTGAACATATCGCTTGTCACGATTGTGCTGGACCAGATAGACCCATTTCTCGTCGGATGACACAATTCGTTCCAAAAACGCTCGTCCAATGGATTGCTGAGCAATTGACGGCAAATTTCAACTCGTCTGTTGGCTTGTGCTTCGGTCAGTTCGTGCGGATCTTGGCGCGGATTTTTGTGAACAAAATCAAGTGGCTTCAAATGTCGGTGAATTGTCGATTTGCCAACTCCAAGCTCATCAGCCAATTCTCGAGTGCTCGATGAAGGCGCAATGTCAAACCCGGTTTGCAAGTCTCCATCATCCAACTTTAACGGCCGTCCCGAACGAGGCTTATCTTCAAGACTCATGTCGCCAGAATCGAAACGCTTGTACAACTTTGAGATCGCCGCATATGCAATTGTTCCTTCACCTTCGGCAGCACGAATCACTTCTGCAGCTTTTCTGGTTGAAAGACCTCATTTCCAGCAGTAACGAATCAAAACTCGCAGCTTAATTATCAATTGCCATCCGGAATACAAACATGAAGATCACTATAACAGTATAAACGCAAAATTGCATAAAAATTTAATTTTTCGCAAGTGTTTACGAACTTTTGCGACAACCTAATATCTCCCCACCACAAATGAAATCCATTGGTATTAGTTCAGGTTAACGTGGTGGCCATTCCAGGCTACCTCTTTTTCCGAACCAATGCTGAAGAAAGTTTTGGTTAAGGAAGTCCATTACTGCTAAAGTATAATGTGAAGGCGCTCCATCTTGCTGAAAGAACAAAACAACAGAGAATTTTAAAATTGAAACCTTATTCCACATGATTCTACTTTCCAAAATTTCTTCTTAATCGAAATAAATGGTGGAATATATTAAGTTCCCAAAGGTAAGATTGACATATACTGACAGATAAGATAGCCATAGTAAATACGTTAAATACGCCATTATTATTATATTAATATATATATATATATATATATATATATATATATATATATATATATATATATATATACACTACCGTTCTAAATTATTGGGCAACCCCAGTGTTTTAAAAAATGATGTATTTCATGCTATTCATGCCAAATGAATAATTGTAAATGAAAATAGAATGGTTCTTTTGTTAATACTGCATAATAACATGTGCATAAAATGAATTTATAAATATTTAATAATTACTTATATTGCAGTTTCATCAATGAAAAAATGAAGAAAATTTAGGATGATTCGGACGAGTTCCTCTTTGCATATTTACCTTGTAAAATTTTGCAAATTAATATTTTCATTTATAATTATCCACTTAAAAATAGTATGAAATACATAATTTCTTTAAAAAAAATCTGGGGTTGCCTAATAATTATGGCCGGTAGTGTATTCATATATATATATATATATATATATATATATATATATATATAAGCTAAAGTGAGTACTGAGTAAAGGTTGTTGATTTTTTATGCAATTAATATTTACATTATTTTAGTTTGGGATAAATTCATGTATTATATATTTTATTTTAATAATAGGCGATTATGAATTTTAACTGTGTTCTTATAATTTTGTAACATTTTCATAGTCTTGTACTTTGGCTTGGGACTAGAGCAATTCTTTCAGGAAAGGAGATATTTCAATTTAACATTATTTACTCACTTTTGTTATTAAACATTAAATTACGTCAATTAGAATTCTTTATAATCTACTTTGACTTTTCAGTTAATTTGATGTATTCATTTATGATTGTCTATTTTCAAATTGAAAATCTGTTCAAAATTTTTACTTTTGTTTATAAATATTTGTTGCAAAATAAAATTCTCACTTGATAAGGTCCACCAGAGGATAAAACGCATTGAATAATATTAATTTCTCTTTTATTGTCTTTTACATATATATTTTAGTTATATAGTCATCGGCAGACAGATCTGTTTCGCTGTATCACAGCTCATCAGTACGGTTAGACAGCCGATTGCTTTTTACCCAGGATTGAAACTCGTCCGAAGTGGCGTCAGTCGGCGATTCTACCTCTGGGCCATGGGCGCACGGTAGAAGAAGGCAAACTTTTTAGCATGTATATTATCACTATACACGCCCAATAGCTAGAGTGTTCTAATTCATTAGTGAATGAGCGATGCGTACATGCCAGGGTAGCTACTGTTTTTCAAAGTCTACCATTCTTCCAGAGTGCTCAATCAGGGTGTGAGAGCGTAAATAGTCATCCGCAGACAAATCTGTTTCGTGGTATCGCAGCTTATCATTACGGTTAGACTCCGATTGCTTCTAACCCAAGATTGAAACCCGGCCGAATTGGCGTCAGTCGGCGATTCTACCTCTGGGTATTTTAGTTATATATATAAATCTTTACGCATGCGCGAGATAGTTGAAGGAAACGGTTGCCTGGAATTGTGCAGCAGCTCACAGTTTTAGAACTTTTTATCTACCCTGAAAACATTCTTTTTTTTTATTTTTTTAGCATTGCTTTTATTAGCGGTCAATCATAGTTTGCTAACCTATTGTTTTATGGATGACGGCAATGAAGGGTGGTTACTGGGTGGGAATAAACTTGTCCCTACAAACACGTGTTAATTATCATTTAGCGGCGTTTGAGATTAGTTCTATTCATAATTGCTTTAATGATCAGAAGTGTATTTTAATTTGAGTAATATCTTCACAGTTATTTTATCAACTGAAGTAGATATTTATTTACCAGATTTGACGGCATAAAAAACACATTAGCATATAAGACACTGACCTCATTTCAGCAAGGCATATCCCAAAAAATGTTTTTAGTGCATTTAAGTATGTAACTTTTAAACACTTTACCAGCACAATATATATATATATATATAAACAAATTAGGCTGCAATTGAAAACCTCACTGTATATAAAAAGCAATTTAGCAATACAGGAGTTTATACGTCTTTTTCACCCATTACAAAGCACAAGAGCAACTTAATTATTACTGTTCAAATGGTAATTATGAAGTAGGTGCCCCCGAATGAATGAAAGAGTAGGTGGTAAGACCTAACAAACATAAAGTTAAGTAGAATAGGTAAAAATTGAAGAGGTCAAGATTGTAATGTTGGTAAATTTTTGTTTTGTTCCCCGAAGGCCTTTACCCTTACAAATCTTTCCAAAACATCCCTATTTCCGTACAAATATATCTGCTGAACTCAATTCTATAATTGTTTACTGAAGAAACCTACCTTTTTTTACCTGTTATCGAGCAGAAAAATATGGAACTTCTTGTCGATGTTTATCTCACCCACGAACCACGGTTAGAAAAAGTTATTCCCTGCAGACTGAATTCACGAGTAGTCTTTTGATTTTTCGTTCTTTTAAATTCTTTTTTGCAATCCCTACGCGCAAAATGAGTTCCGAAACCAAACAAATCGCGGAGTAATTTCTCAAATGGAGAAAATCGACCGAAAAAAGTATCCTACGCTTCAAGTCATTCAGTGGTGAATCAGAGATGACAACGGTGGTAAGAGGTGAGATATAGTCCGATGTATTTATAGTCGATACTATGAAAGAAAGGTAGGTTTTTTCAATAAACAATTATCTATTTGAGTTCAGCATATACATTTGCACGGAATTAAGGATGTTTTAGAAAGTTTTGACGGGGTAATGGCCTTCGGGGAACAAAACAAAAACTTACCGTAATGTTTGGGGAAGACCATGCGGGATCCTGTTTCACAAAGTAGCAACAAGAAAAAAAAAAGCTTTTTAAGCTGAATTTTCTCCTTCCATTCGGAAATGAGGATGATTCGATTCCGTGGAAGTAGCATAAACTACGCTAACTGTAAAGTAGAATCCCCCAGTAAATAGCTGAAAAAAACACAAACAAAACATCATAGTATGAAGAAAAAAGCCTCAAATGGAATAATAACTTTTGCCATTAAAATGCTAATGTTATTATTAAGAAGAAAAGTCAAAGTATTTTTTAATTATTTTTTAAAATCCTTTAATCTTTTTTAACACGTTCAAAATTCTGTTAAAAAAATTTGTTTTGATTTTCGTTTGCGGGTAACAAAATTGTTACGAGAATTTACAGTGGATAATGTAATATTACATAATTCAGTTTTATTCCGGTGAAAAACATATTAATTTGGAAATTCTTGCAAACATTAATTACTTGACGGATTTTAATGTAACTTTCAGGAATTATTCACAGATTAATTAAATTATTTTTTAAATTATTATTTTAAAAAGATTATTATTTTTAAATTATTATTTTAAAAAAATTATTATTTTGGTAAAAATATTTTTTACATCTGTTACCTCCCATCCACGTAAATCCTTGAACTTTTATGAAATTTAATTTTGTTAGAAAAATTGGTTTTATTAGTTAAACGCAGGACTCCTCAGGAAATGTAAATCATCTATTATTTTTTTTCAAACATTTTGCCTTTATTTCCGAAAATCTGCTCCCAATAGTAAAATAAAAAATGCAATAAAGCTATGAAATCTTTTCATTTCTTTTATAAATAAAATGTATTAAATACATTATTGTATTAAGAAAAAAGAATTCGATTGATAATGAAATTTTAAAAGAATTGTTTTTTTAATTTTTTTTTTTAATTATAATGACTTATAAAGTTTCAAAACTATTTTAAAAATACTTCAAAGATTTGTTGACGTTAGGTTATTATGTTATTAAGTACTTTTAAAATAATTTTTAAGTTTTTGTGTATTTGAAGTTTTTGTATGGTAATTTCTATGAGTACATTAAAAGGTCATGTATTTCACAGTTTCATCTCTTTATGAGAAAAAATTTAGACAATTTTGTCAAATCAGGTTATAATACATTTATCTTATTTCACATTTGTCTGGATGCCAAATATACGGGGAAAAGTTCAGAAAGATTAACACACTGTGTTTAAGAAATAGTTTTATTCTAAATTTCAAGCTATAAATAAGTAATACTTGTATAAATCAGATTAATTCAACTTTAAATTTCTTAATTTCCCAAAAATAACCTGTCACAGATGCACATTTAAAAAAATGTTTAAAACCGAGAATTAATTTTTATTCACAAGTGTGTCGATCGCTCAAAAATGGCCGAATAACTGAAAAAAGAATTTTAAATCTCAAAATTTTAGATTCTAATCAATATAATTTCTGTTTTAAATACACCAGAGTATTTTGCTTACTCGAAATAGTAAATTTAATCATTTAGCTTTCAATTAAAACTAAAATAATAGTTTGAAGAAAACTTTTGTATTTTTTAAAAAAGTTAGGTATCAATAATGATTGGAAATACCTACTATAAAGGTCTGAGCTGGCGGATCTAAAGAATGGAGCGCTCATCTGAACATTTGCCATAGAAATAGCGACAAGCTCTCGATATTGCGTCTGTTGAAAATATGTAATATATTGCCTTGAACACCAGAAGTAATTGACATGACATCTGGCTGTGGTTAAGGTCAATGAAGTATATATCCGGTATATATATATATATATATATATATATATATATATATATATATATATATACAGCGCCTGGTATTCCCAAGTGGTTACCCATCTAAGTACTGACCAGGCTCAACGTTGCTTAACTAAGCTGATCGAACGAGAACCCGTGTATTCAATGTGATATACCGTAAGCTATCAATAACAAATAGAGTGTGCGATAGATAAATTGTTGGCGAAATTACGCAAAAATTAAAATAAAACTGACATTATTAACTTATTTTCACAGATATATCTTGAAATACTAAAGAGTAAATTTATTCAAGGAAATTGCTATTGGTCTCAACCACAACCCTAGACGACTTCGGAATCGCTTGTATTTCTTCTAGAGGGTCTTCTTGTTTAAATTGGTGAATTACCTTCAGTTCATCTTTGGGGCTACAAGGAGTTTTGTTGGTCTTTCGCCCAACTGCTCCCCACACATAATAATCAAGGGGATTGCCGTCTAGGGGGGTTAGGTGGCTAGATTTAAGGGGTGATGTCGCAGAAATTGTCTGACAGCCATTCCTGTGTTCTGCCGCTTGTGTGCATGGTGCAGAGTCCTGTTGCCTTATACAGAATCTTCTAACAGCCACCCTCTTGACTCAGAACAGCATTACCTCCTCAAGATACTTGATGTATATCTTCGTGTTGAGACTGAGACCCTGTGGGAAGTGACGGATGTGCGTTGTGGTACAATGAATATCAGCTTGGAAAGAGAAATCGGTGAGCCGAGTTCGAATTCCAGTTGAGTATTCTGCATTCACTTCAGCACTGGTACCCTTGGGAAAGGTATTAATGCGTCACTTTCCTCCAGTTATGGGTTAAATAACAGGATCGGGCCTGGAGTCAACCCATCTAGTGTTGGTGTCACAATAAAAACACCCTTGGTAGCCCTGGCGAAGCATCAAGTTTTCAGCTATTTGACAAGATTATGAATTTCACTGCAAACTGCGCCAGGGTTCCAAATACACAGGGAATACTGGAGGGGTGTAGTGAGTTCTGTCTCGGCCAAGGCCGCAAGACGACGACGTGGGAAGATGAATGGAAGCATCACTAGTAATCACCCCAAAAACTATGTTCTTGACTAGATATGTCATCCAGCTTTTTTCAAATTGTCTGCATTGTCCTCAGATTGATATCCAAACACTCTGAAATTCTTAATCCTGGAGTCGCAATTGCAAAGGTCAGAGATTGAACCAAGTAATATAGCTCGTTAGAACACTTGTAATAGGCTTGTAGCGTTTCCTCTGAGGGAAAAGGGTTGTAAAATAGAAAATAATTCATAATTCATCACCCACAAGTGTAACAGTTGGATGTAGCACTGATTCTGCAAGTCGTCGGACAAAAACTTGTAAACTGTGTGATGTTGTCTCGTCATTCGACAATAAATGGTGAACGAGGTGTCCGCATCATCCGTTACAATTCCCCAGAATGGTCTTCAAATTAATTCTGGGTAACTTGAGCAACCGATGACAAGATACATTATCCTATTAGCATAACCCATCATTATTGGGAGTCCATGAATAGATACCAATGTATTGGTCAATGGTGTCTTTACGCGTACCAGTAGATTCAAACCAAACCACGTGAATACATCCCACTTGATTCTGGATCAAACATCAGCCTACACGCAACGTTGTGTCTATCCGCCGGAGAAGTTGAAAATAATAGCTCAAGCCTCAGGTGACTATCCCTCCAGCGGTACCTCTCCTTTGGGTGGAGAGAGGTGACTGGGATCATTACCAAATACTTAGGTTTTCTCCAAAAAAGAAGGGCCGATTGCCTTGAGTATTTTTGTACAGCTTTCGAGATATCCCACATTAACCTCCGACCTTATGTCATATTCTCTTTGCGGCGTAAGTGCGCAGATAAATACCTATAACAAACGAGATCTGTACGCCGGGAAAGTCGAAAATAATATCAGCTTATTCCCCAGGAGCCATCTCCCCCATGTAGTACCTCTCCTTCAAAAGAAATCTTTGATCATTACCTGCTGATTTAAAGAGAACTTGCCGATGAGTGTGGGATTGAACAATTTTTTTATATGGCTTTCTGTAAATCTCATATTAAACTCCGAACTTGTCAGAATCAGTTGCTAGATTGACGCTCGGATATGTACCTACAAACAAACGAGATGTATGATTTTATGGGGCCTGCGTTCCACTCGAAATCTATTGTCAGCCTGAAACAACTGGAAACCACAGGCCACGCCACATGTTGCCAGTTCTCTTGGTTTCAGTGAGGTAATGGGACCAGGTGAAGCGTTGTGTTAAGTGCTGTTGTGTTAAGAGGGATATTCTGGTTGTTCCTCTGTTCCCATATCCCATGAAAGCTGGATTGACCTGCTGGACAGGCCTCTTGGAATTCCTGATTTAATGTAAATCGTTTGAGCCAATGTCGCAGGTCTGTTGCTATAGACATCGTCAGGCACCTCTGGTTACAGTCACTTTGGGTTGGGCACTAATATCTTCCATCAGATTTTCCTGGTACACATATATAAAAAAAAACACAATTCCAGATATTGAATGTCCGATTGTTATATACTACAGCTGGAAAACAACGACGAACAGCTATATATAAAATATAACCATATATTTTTATTTTTCAACAGTGACGCTTATGTGGAGCAGGAGAGTCGTCGGAGAGAGTTCATGAGCTGTCGGGAGTCGGGAGTTGGGAGTCGGTAGCCAGCAGGGATCTTTTTCTTTATCCCAAATTCTAGAATTTTATAGTCTTATAACTCCTACGGGGCTACATGGCCACACAGCTTCACACACGCATTTTTCTTTTCCGATTGTCACTTTTGTTGACTTTATCTACGATCGGATGTATCTGTTAATCACCTCCGCTGGGCCAGATGTATCTGTCGCTGTTAACGGTAAAATATTACACCATCCGTCTAGCACTTGCTATCATGCACCGTTCGAACTCTGGTAATTCCCATCGCCTTACCATGAACACTCTAGTCGGTGTTCATAACTTTTATTACTGATCATTTCCATGTGGCAACAACTCTTATTACCTTTATATAATGGTAAATCATTACTTTTGACACATCAGTGTATATATAAATCTTGGTTACCTTGTAGCATATTTAGTCTGGATTTGAGCCCTGGTAAAATCCACAATTTCAAACTTTTACCCATTATTTCATCTTTTGTGGTTTCGTTTTCTCTCTCTTCTATCTTCCGCCTCTTGCTCCCCCTCTATCTCTCTCTTACTTTACTATCTCTTTATCCTACTTCACCCTCTCGCTCTATCATTCCCCTCCCTTTCTACTAGTCATTATCTATCTATCTATCTATCTATCTATCTATCTATCTATCTATCTATCTATCTATCTATCTATCTATCTCGATTTAGCCATTATCTATCTATCTATCTATCTATCTATCTATCTATCTATCTATCTATCTCTCAGTCTGTCATTCATTATCTATCTATCTATCTATCTATCTATCTATCTATCTATCTATCTATCTCAGTCTGTTCATTATCTATCTATCTATCTATCTATCTATCTATCTATCTATCTATCTATCTCAGTCTGTTCATTATCTATCTATCTATCTATCTATCTATCTATCTATCTATCTATCTATCTATCTATCTATCTCAGTCTGTTCATTATCTATCTATCTATCTATCTATCTATCTATCTATCTCAGTCTGTTCATTATCTATCTATCTATCTATCTATCTATCTATCTATCTATCTATCTATCTAGTCTGTTCATATCTATCTATCTATCTATCTATCTATCTATCTATCTATCTATCTATCTATCTCAGTCTGTTCATTATCTATCTATCTATCTATCTATCTATCTATCTATCTATCTATCTATCTATCTGTTCTTATCTATCTATCTCATCTATCATATCTATCTATCTATCTATCTATCTATCTATCTATCTATCTATCTATCTATCTCCCCGGTCTCTCTACTTCTTCTTCTTCTCTGTATTTTTCTCACTCTTAGTCATTCTTTTTCTTCGTTTGCCCTCGCTTTTTTTCTTTCAGTTTTCATCCCCGATCTTCATTTATTAATTCCCATTTATTTTTCTCTCTCATTTTTCTCCTTGTTACTCTCTTTCGCTTTTATCATTCTCTATCGACTGCTCTCTTTATTAAACCAATGTTTTCCCTTAAAACATCTACCAATGTCACCTTATATTATTTGACTTATTTTAGCTTTCAATTTTCTAATCGTTTCACCCCAAGCAAGGCGGTAACGCTCCTGACGCGCAGGGGGCTACATAAGTGTTATGGGGAAACACACCTATTCCTCAGATAATAGACTCTCCCTCCTATATTAATAAGAGTTAACAGAAAGTTCTTGAGAAGTTCTTGGAAATTTCATAGGAGTTCTTTAGAGTTCTATTGGAGTTCAGTAGAACTACTAGGCAGGTGATATTAGTTGACAGTTAGCCGAATACTAAGGAGTCAGATTTCAGTGGGAGATTACCAAGTTCCTAACATTTTGAGTACGTTAAGTCGATTAGCAACCAACATAGCACGATTATAACTTTCAGTGCGAAAATTACTCCACAACAATAAAAGAAAAATATTAGATAGGAGGAAAGTAAAGAGAAAGACGAACTAGTTACAGGGGGTGTCAGAGAAGGGAGCAAAAGAGGAATGGGAATACAGGTGTGATGACAGTTGCAAAGGTAGAGAGAAGGGAAAAGATATACAGAGTGATATAGAAATAACTAGAATCAAGTTTAAGAGATGGGTATTGACATTGCATTTAAATTCCTGGAGGTTGTAGCCGTCAGGAAAGCAAGAATATGGAAGCGAGTTCCACAGCCGGGAAGTGCGAGAAAAGAAGCTAAAGGAGTAATTGTCGTCTGCATTTGGCTGATCTAACTGTGAATGGGTGGGACCCAGTTGCCAGTCTGGTTGCACGAGTAAACTCATGTGGCAGGGGCACCAGTGACTTAAGTTCGTCGCAGCAGAAGCCATGAAAATATTTATAGAACAGACAGAGGGAAGCCACATCCTGTCGGTGAGAAAAGTCGAGCAGCCAAGTCGGTACCTATCACATTACAGATTCTTCTTTTGAGCCTGTCGAGAACACTGAGATGAACAGCGGGGGTACCTGAACCAAGAATTTAAAAATATAATAATGAAAAAAGAAAACAACTCTTTAAAATCTCACGTGTTAAAGTAATTCCGCTTTTGAACCACTGATGCCTGCGTCGTGCGTCATGTTTATTGCGATGTTTTTATCTTCGTATAACTTTAGACTACAGATGTTTATATTAGGTATAGCCATTTTCTTTAGTATCACAGGTTGATCCACAGATGGTGAAGCAGTTCAAAATGGAGGAAATTGAAACAGTGTATCAAAGCACAAATATCTGAAATTCGGCACCACCAGAAAACACACACACACACACACACACACACACACACAAACAGAGAGAGAGAGAGAGAGAGAGAGAGACAGACAGACAGACAGACAGAGGGAGAGAGAGGGAGGGGAAAGAGAACAATTGTTGTGGGGTAGTTTTCGCACTGAAAGTTATAATCATGCTATGTCGTTTGCTAATCGACTCAACGCACCCAAAATGTTAGGAACTTCGTAACCTTCCACTGTAAGCTGACTCCTTAGTATTCGGCTAACTGCCGATTAATATCAACTGTTAGTAGTTCTACTGAACTCCAATAGAACTCTAAAGAACTCTCTAGAACTTCTAAGAACGCCTATGAACTTAATATTTATTTGCATAAAATACAAATTGTAAGAACTCCTATGAACTTTCCAAGACTTCCTGTTAACTGATTAATATAGGAGGGAGAGTCCATTATCTAAGGAATAGGTGTGTTTCACCATAACAAAAATAAAGCTCTTCATTGTTGCTTGATAATCTGTGAAGTCTCTAAAATCATGTGATCTACGTTCTTTACGTGTCTTAATGCTATTGACACTTATAAACGAGCAATGCTCTGAAACAGACGAAACGCGCGATACATTTTTATTTTGCTTCTAATACAAGCTATTTATATTTTAATTGCGAATGTGGAGAGTTCTGCCTTTTGGATTCAATTCCCAGAGTTTCTTTCCTGTGCTCAATGCATTGTGACGAATTTCGGTTTCTTGAAAACGGATGCAGAATCTCAGAAGGGTCGAGACGCAAGCGTCTATTTTGAAGAGCTGGGAAATGTCGGCGTTCGGCTACTAACAAGTGGCTTTTATAAAGAAAGATGAGAACGACGAAAATGGAAAATGAAAAAAAAAAGAAAATGAGAATGAAGAAATAAATGACAGGGAAGAATGAAAGAGGGAAATTGTGGGGAAGGAATGAAAACCATTTAAGAAAAAAACAAAGAAAGAAACGTTTGAAAAAAGAATTAAAGAAACAGAGACTAACAATTTGAGTAAAGAAAGAAAGATTGATGATTAGAAGAAGAAAAAGACGGATTAACGACTAGAAAGAAAGAAAGAAAGAAAGAAAGAAAGAAAGAAAAAGAGAAAAAAGAAAGAAAATTTAAAGAGAAATGAAAATTAGCAGAGAAAGAAAAAAGAAAGGACGAAAAATTAAGAATTAACTGGAAAGAAAAAAGATTGATATTAGACAAAAAGAAAGAAAATTGGAAACAAAAGAACAATCAAAGGAAATAAAAGAAATGAAAAAAGAAAAAAGAAAGAAAGAAAGACATAAGAATTCACGCTGAGAAGTAGAAAAAGAGAAAAATTTAAAGGGAAATGAAAATTAGTAGAAAAGAAAGAAAAAGATTAATGTCTGATGAAAAGAAAGAAAGAAAAAGAAGAGAAGAAAGAAATAGTAAAGATTAACAGGAAAGAAAGAAAGATTGATTATTAGATGAAAAGTAAGAAAGATTAATGATTAGAAGAAAGAAAGAAAGAAAGAAAGAAAGAAAGAAAAAGAGAAAGAAAGAAAACTCGATGAGAGGTGTAAAGAGAAAGAGAGAAAAATTAAAAAGAAATGAAAATTAACAAAAAGAAAGAAAAAAGAAAGAAAGAAAGAATTGATGATTAGAAAAAAGAAAGAAATAAAAAATTAAAGGAAAATTGGAGTAGATAGACTAAACTATCGCCCGGTTCACACTCCACACACATCTATTGAACAGGTGTAGAGGCTCGTCTCTTGTTCCTTGTTTAGGTTGTGGTTTCCGACTTTCTCTTTTCCAATCTTTTCACTCTTACGTAGCCCCCTGCGCTTCAGTGGCATTACCGCCTTGCTCGGGGTGATATGATTTAAAAAAAAAAAATTAGAATTAAAAAAGAAAAGAAAACGATTATGAATTAACAAGAGAGAACGATTAATGAGGTTGCGAAAAGAAAGACAGCTTACCATGGGGAAAGAAAAGAAAGAAAGAAAAAAGAATTGACGACGAATAAAAAAAAGAGAGATAGGGTCTGTAATCTGATCGATACCAACTTGGCAGACCGCCTGCAGTCTCTCTCTCACCGGCGCGACGTGGTTTCCCTGTGTCTCTTCTATAAATACTTTCACGGTTTCTGCTCCAATGAACTTAGATCACTGGTGCCGCCTAGATACGAATTTGCACGAGAAACTAGATTAGCAACTAGATCCCGCCCTTTTACAATGAAACCGATAAAATGTAACCACTACTTCTACTCCAACAGTTTCTTTTTTCGCACTTCCCGATTGTGGAATTCCCTTCCACATGATTGCTTCCCCGACGGCTACAATCTCCAGGAGTTTAAATGTAAGGTCATTAGACACTTCCTAACACACTAACTCGCATCCATTCTTTCAAACACTGTTCCTATCTGCCCAACCCTCATCCTCGGTATCCTTACCCATCTATCACCTTCCTTCTGACATTTCCTACATC
>JBBBDQ010001122.1:4187500-4227500 GCA_037127315.1 Ascarosepion bandense
ATGTCTGTCAGCGTAGGACAATAAATTTCGGTCTATTTTCGGCCAATTTACTTCCTTTACTGAAACTTCCGGCTATATATTGCTTGTAATGAAAGTAATACGCTATTGTATTACTTTCATTACAAGAAGTAAATAGCCGGAAGCTTCAGTAAAGGAAGTAAATCGGCTGAAATTTGTCGCTTACGCAGAAAGTCATTCTGCAGTTAATTACATGACTTCGTGCGAGTTACGGGAGACAAAAAGTGCGAGATGAAGTTCGCTTTTTTTCTGGTCGTGTCTTTTTTCGCATTTCTCGCTTATGGAACTCCCTTCCGGGTCCATACTTTCCAGTCAACTTTAATCAACCAAACATTTTAATGCAATGTCAATCGCTATCTATTGTCCACTTGATTAATCTGTCCTCTTTCCACTCATTATTAATGTTTCTGTTCCTAAATATTCTACTCCGTAATGCTTTGTATCTTAGTTTATTTGCTTTCGTTCATGGGGTGAAACCGATAAAAAAACAAAAACACACTGTCGTTTCTTTTTCTTAAATCGCGTTCCTATCTTATTATTGCCATTATTAATACTAATATTCATAGTACTAAAGGTGATGAATAGTTGTCGTTAGTAGTAAATATATTGGTGATCGTCGGTTGGTAATTACATAAATATCCACTTCTAGTACAAGCGATAAAGGTATAAGAACCACAACCATTTATTTTGCTTGTTTGTAAGAACGTCATTTACACTTGCTAAACGAGTGTCTGCTGGGGCACTACAAAATTTATTATATCCGAATGGTAAATTCGATAGCATTGTTGTGTGCACACGTGAAGAAACATTTCATATTAGATATTCTGGAAACGTATATATAAAAATAAAACCTCCTGACAAAGAACATGTCTTTTCTAAAGTTCAGACTGCAATGGTATCGGATTTATTATTACAACATAACGATTTAGTTATGTTCTAGTTTACAAGGAAAAGAAAATCCAGAAAGACGTCTCCACACCAAGACACATATGTGACGGCTAACAAAACCAGACTTGATAATTGTCAAAAAAAAAAAACAAAAAACGAAACCATTCGCCGCGAGCGGGTTACAACACTGTTAACGAGCTATTTTTTTTTATTTATAAAACAATCCGTTAAACATGCGGTCAGTCACACTATTTACATTATTCGGACTATTGTCCTCATCTTTGTTGCCATTTGTACGATGTTTCAGCCGTTGTACGCTCCTGCCTTCTTCAGATGCTAGAAATTTCGAACCGAAATCTTTAATACTATCACTGGGGTATATCATTCCCATTCCTTGCGTAAAGCCTCTCTTGGTAGTCATGAGTTATCTCCCTCTAACCCTACTATAGAATCATTAGTGTCAAAATTGCAATGTGAGCCCTGGTAAAAAATACTAGATAAAACTATTAACATAAAAATACTAGAGAAAATCATTAACATCAAAAAACTGCAATATGAACTATGGTAAAAAATGGTTACTGAACATTAGGTTTATAAGTCCCTGAAATTCAGTTGTTATTATGTCCAGATGGCCCAGTGGATATAGACGTTGGTTATTTCATGTGACTTGACCCAAAGAGATGTGAGTTCAACACGAGGCTACAGCAGTGTAATTTAGAGGGTTAGAGGGAGACAACCCAAGACTACGAGAAGAGGCTCTACGCAAGGAATAAGAATGATAAAACACCAGTGATTGTAATAAAGGGTTCGGTTCGAAATTCCTAGCGTCTGAAGAAAGCCGGAGCGTACAATGGCCGAAACGTCGTCTAAATGGCAACAATAGTCCGAATAATGTAAATAGTGTACCTTATCTCAGAAATATAGATAAATATTGCGGTCAGTTTTATCATTTTTTTCCCCATTAAGAGAGTTCTGTTCTGCTATGCAACACCATTTTGATAATTTTTGGAACTTCCAATGCCAGTTAGTTGTACGTAATACACGCTTAGGCGATCAGAGACATGACTGACTGGACAGAAGATTTTCCCGCAGTAGGTTGTCATTATTTTCTGCAGTAGGCTGGTTGCTAAGACTACATAATTCAATCTTTGCTGCTATTTAACCATAGTTGGGGAATAAACGATGGATTAATACCTTTCCCAAGGATATTAGCGCGTAAGTGAATGCAATAAACTCAACTGGAATTTGAACTCGGGTTTCTGATTTCTCGTTCAAGCCTATCTTCAGTGCACCACAACACAATATAATATTTCTTAGTTGTATATTTTGTACGTAAAACACTTTAAACGAAATAGTTAATTTGTCATTTGAATGGTATTACATTTAAAAGGAAAAGAGTTCATAGATAATAACCTACTTTTATAAAGTTTTATATGTTACAAAAATATATATATAATACTAGCATTTTAGCCCGGTTTCACTCGAGTAGTTCATGGAATAATAAGAATAAAAAACATATGATAAATTTACATAGCAAATACTTACACAACGTCCACCCACGTCAATCTTATAGATATAGATAACAATGTAGAATGTCTCTATTAGATTAGGGTAGGAAGGGGAGGGACAACATATATAGATATAGATAATATTAAGTGGGGTGATTGATTCTATATTATAATCAATACATAAACTGATCACTGACTTTGTGGGGTCATAATATATATTTTTCTGCCCCTAATTTTGGCTTTTTGAAAAATTTCAAGGTGTCGTTAGCGTTCAAAAATTTTGATCTACATCTGAGCGCAACTCCCGTCGAGCTAGACCGCAAAATGCAGACCCTAAGTCGAATCTATCAAACAAACAAATAGTCACGCAACGTCCACCCTCGTCACTTTTATAGATATAGATAACAATGTAGATTGTCTCTAGTGGATTAGGGTGGAAAGAGGGATGAGCAGCATATATAGATAAGATAAAGTGGGGTGATCGATTCTATATAATCAATACATAAACTGATCCCTGACTTTGTGGAGTGATAATATATATTTGTGTACCCCTAATTTTGTCTTTCTGAAAAATTTCAAGGTGTCGTTAGCGTTCTAAAATTTTGATCTGAGCGCAACTCCCGTCGAGCTAGACAGCAAAATGCAGACGCTAAGTCGAATCTATCAAACAAACAAATACTTACACAACGTCCACCCTCGTCACTTTTATAGATATAGATGAGATTAATGATATTCTGGTTATCGACAGTCGTGGAGAAGGAAAAGTAATTCATTTTCTTTCTTTTTTTTTTATACTCATTTCTTTCCGGATGCTAACAAGAGGCCTAAAGCCAGAAATGCCATTCTGATATTTTCAATGAACATTTGTGTCAAAAATAAAACAATAGTAACAATACATAAATAGGAATAAAATAACGTGGTCCTGAACAACAATAATAAAACCTTCAGTTACACCTTTTAATCCCGCACTACTCACTACTTGGTTCCAAAGAAGTTAATGGTCTACATCAGCTTCTTTGGGACGAGCAGAGCATTGCCGTTATTTTCACCCCAAGCAAGGCATTCCACTGCCACTATTGGGTATGGGGCTACATAGGGGAAGGTAAAGAGAAAGAGTGGTTAGATATAGGTAATATAGGAAATGTCAGAAGGAGGGTGATAGATGGGTAAGGATACCGTGGCTGGGGGTTGGGTAGATGGGAAGAGTGTTTGAAAGAATGGATGCGAGTTAGTGTGTTAGGAGGTGTCTATTGACCTTACATTTAAACTCCTGGAGATTGTTGCTGTCGGGGAAGCAGTCATGTGGAAGAGAATTCCACAGTCGAGAAGTGCGAGAAAAGAATGGAGTAGAAATTGCGGTTACATTTTATTGGTTTCTCTGTAAAAGGGTGGGATATAGTTGCTAATCTAGTATCTCGTGCAAATTCGAACTTAGGGGGCACCAGTGATTTAAGTTCATCGGAGCAGAAGCCGTGAAAGTATTTATAGAAGAGACGCAGGGAAGCCACGTCATGCCGGTGAGAGAGAGACTGCAGCCGGTCTGCCAAGTCGGTATCAATCACATTACAGACTCTCCGTTGTACTTTGTCAAGAAGCCCGAGGAGAATAGCAGGGTCACCCGACCAGATGTAGCAGCAGTATTCAATGCACGGGCGGATAGTAGATTTATATATGTGCAGGATAGATTCAGACGGAAAAAAACTTCCGGACCCTGTACAGAGAACCTACTTTCATAGCAGCGGATTTAGCAATGGATTCGATATAGTCATTTCACTTGATATAGTCATTTCCGCTGAAAGTGTGAGACCAAGGAGGCGTATTGTTTTACTCTCTGGGAGGCAAGCCTGGTCCATGATAATGGGAGGTAGGTACGATTGTCTCTGGTGGTTAATTGATAGCAGCTTCGTTAGTGAGTGAGAGAGCAGCACGCCAACAAAATGACCCCAGAGAACTAGAGAATTAATAAACTTGAGAATGAATAAATAAACTACTCTGATAATAGTGTACCAGGTACACGCTCTATTGACAAATGTAAGACGTGCCAGATTATATAGTAGCTTCTCCTATGTGGATAGTGGTCGTGGGTTCGTATCCTGCCGAATGACACATATATATATAATTGGAGTAGATAGACTAAACTATCGCCCGGTTTCACACTCTACCCACGTCTATTGAACAGGTGAAGAGGCTCATCCCTTGTTCCCTGTTTAGGATGTGGTTTCCGGCTTTCTCTTTTCCAATCTTTTCACTCTTACGTAGCCCCCTGCGCATGTGGCGTTACCACCTTGCTTGGGGTGATATGATTAAAAAAAAAAGAAAATTTGTATCAGCAGAATAATTACTGCTTTTCATTCACCAAAATAAAATTTATTCATGTTAAGACCTCCAGTCAATAAAGATCAGAAAACATGCGTGATGTTACGTATAGATATGTATGTAGGAAGCCATATATTTATTTATATTTATTATCATTAATATTATTGTTGTTAATTGGACGGGACACACATGAGTCTATCACGCCAACCATCACGGTTCTGCATCAATTTTGTAAGGTCATTAGGGATACATCCTGTGTTTCAACCAGAGCCCTAAGGCCAGAAATGGCATCATGACATTTTCTACTGAACATAAAGAAAAATATAGACAAAGTACATTTTACATAGATTAAAACTCTTCGTAAGGTGTAAGTTGTACTTGTGAGCGCAATTGTTTGTATTTCTTTGAAACAAATGGCAAGAGTTGTGGAACTCCTGCAAAAATAACAAACTCTACAAAATTAAACCCATCCTCAAAGAATGGATAGAAGTTAAAATTTCCAATAGAAGCGAATTAGTAATGACTAGGCTTCAAATCGGCCACACCGCTGTTACCCATTCACACCTACTAAAACGTGAGGAGGCACCGATTTGCATTCCATGCCAGGTGCTCTACACAGTGGAACATCTACTAAGAAGCTGCATGGATTTTGAACAAATGTGATTAAGATACGATCAAGAAAACAATCTGAAAGACATCTTCAACAAAGCTGACCTAAATGACTTTTTACAATTTCTAAAAGCAACAAAATTATATAACAAAATATAGTTATAAAAGAAGATAGCATATAACCATCACACATCAAACCACAACACCTCTACTTATATCTCGACAGCAATACTCACAAAAGATCAACAGGCAGTAAAAAACAAAACAAACAAATTCTTCAGCATTAAATGACCCAAAAGGGTAGATATGCTGGTAAAACAAACAATTAATCTATCTATCTATCTATCTATCTATCTATCTATCTATCTATCTATCTATCTATCTCAGTCTCTTCATATCTATCTAAGCAACAAAATTATATAACAAAATATAGTTGTAAAAGAAGAAAGCATATAACCATCACACATCAAAATCACATCTCTACTTATATCTCGACAGCAATAGACTCACAAAAGATCAACAAGCAGTGAACAAAAACCAAACAAATTCTTCAGCATTAAATGACCCAAAAGGGTAGATATGCTGGTAAAACAAACAACTAAACTAAACTTGGCTAAACTTTAAAGCATGGGCTAGCAGGAATTCCGTTAATGATTCTACAGGAACTTTTTCCAATCAAACCAACGGCTGGAACTGTTTATGTCCTTGTATGCCATATTTCTTAACTTTCCACTGCAAGATACTTGTATTTTGAAAGAGTTTCAAAGTTACATTATAGCTTGCAATCAGCAAGGATTGCGATGTTAAGTTGGCTGCATCATATTTCAAATAATAAAAAACAACGTTCTCGACACCCGAACTTGACGCTCCTTCTTACTCATGAATAAAGAAGCACCATATTATTATTGCTATTTTTATTAGCAGTAGTATTAGTAGTAGTAATACTGTTATTGTGATTGTTATTTATTATTATTATTATTATTATTATTATTATTATTGTATATTTTCTTTGATTTCTGTTGTATACTCATTTCCTTCCGGGTCCCAACCAGAGATCTAAGGTCAGAAATGGCATTATGATATTTTCCACTGAGAAGAAAAAAAAATTCTAAGCTCACACATATTTGACATAGATAAAGCCCTTTGTATAGTGTGAGCTGTATTGTGAGTAAAACTTTTTTATATTGCTTTGAGACATAGGATGCCAGGAATTCCTTCAATGAGTCTATCCGGTCTCTTTTCCAATTAATCCGAAAGCTCCAACTACAACTGGAAATATGGATGTCCACATGTGCCATATTTTTTTAGATTTCCACTTCAAGATCCTTGTATTATGTGGGATTCCGAGCCCTCAGGCTCGGCCAAAAATATCCCGTAGACGCTGCTTAAGGCTGGGTCGGGCTTTTGTTTCATCAACCCAATCGAGACTCTACCTCACTTGGGTCTCACTCTACTTGGACGGAGAGAGGTGAGCAAGAGTTACTGCTCAGGTCTGATTGCTCAGACCGTGATCAAGCCTCGTATATATGGCTACTAATATAGTCAGTCCACATAGACAACAGGGAGTGTGGTACATTCCATTACAACAGTAAGTAAAACTGTGATATTTTAATGCAGGGATTATTGTAAAGTTTGTTTGGATCAATGATTGTGGCTAGCTAAGTTTCCGATAAGAAAGATTTAAGACCAGCTTTCCGCATCCTCCCATTTGGGATTGTGTCACACGTTTTTGTATTTTTATAAAAATAAATATTAACTGATTAAAACTTACATTTAAGCGGATACGAATTGTCTCTAACAATTCTACTACAGTGATAATATATAATTCCAATCAATGTCATTACGTAAAAAGATTTAGCAAAAACAAAAATATTTCAATGAAGTCTTGCTAATGTTAAAATATAAATAAATGTCCATCAAATGATAATAGTAAATGGCCAACAAAATCGTTCCAATTTTTCCTTCCCATGGAATTTCTCTTAGTCAACAAGTGTCATACTTTATACAGGCTTGGGCGATCATGTCCCGAAAGCTTGACTAGGCAGGAGATTTTTCTGCAGTAAGTTGCTATTACTTTCTGCGATAGACTGGTTGCTAACCAAGCCTACAGAACCCAACCTGTCCTGCTATTTAACCAATAGCTGGAGGGAGAAACGACGGATTGATACTTTTCCCAGGGGTATTTATGCGTAAGTGAATGCAACGAATTCAGATGGACTTCGAACTCTGTTCAATCTTCTGCCGGAAGTAATTTGTTCAAAGGTTAATAGCGGAATGTCAGTTGCTGTCAGATTATACTTAAGCCTATCCTTGTACCAAAACAATGGGCGGCCAACACGCCTTTTACCATGCTGAAGCTGACCATACAAAAGTATTTTAGGCATTCTAGCGTCACTCATTCTGACGACATGTCCGACCCAACGCAACTGACACTGTATCAGAAAAGTTTCAATACCACTGACACTACACTTTGCAAACAGATCAGCAATGGACACTCTGTCCTTCAGGATAAATCCACATATTGTGCGAAGGCAGCATTTGTGAAACACATCCAACTGCACGACATATAAGCGGTAAGGGGTCCAAGCCTCAGCACCGCACAAGAGAGTTGTCAGAACAACAGCCCTGTAAACTCTGATTTTTGTTTCCAACTTTATACCTCTGTCATTCCACAAGCGGTGCCGAAGTTTACCAAAAGCTGACGTTGCCTTCGCTATACGATTCACAATTTCATCGTCAAGAGATCCGTTTGAGTTCACAATGCTGCCTAAATATGTGAAACACTTAACATATTTAAAACTCTTCCCACCTACTGTTATGCAATCATCAGGAAAAGAATGAACTGAAGGATTTTGTTTCACACCATATACTTGCTTTTGATGAGGAGGCGGCTGATGAACTACTTCAGTTTTCTTAATACTTATGGTGAGTCCAAATGCTTTACTGGCTTCAGAAAACCTATTTACAAGTTCCTGTGCTTCAGCGTACGATGTAGCGACTAATGCAGCATCATCAGCAAATAGCATATCATATATCATTTTGGTTCTTAGCAATGTTTTGGCCTTAAAGAGTTAATGGTTAAATAATCCACCACTAGTACGGAATTGGGCGTTCACACCACCATCGAAATCACTGTAAGCATGCTGAAGCATCACCGAAAAATACAGTGCAAAGAGAACTGGAGCAAGCAAACATCCTTGTTTTGTACCGTTTGAGACATCAAAAGAATCCGGAGCAGATCCATCAGAGATCACAGTACCTGTCATGCCGTCAGGGAATGATACAATTACTTTAAGCATTGTATCTGGTATTCCAAGCTTTTTCAGTACCTTACAAAGTGTCTCTCTGTTCACTGTGCCGAAAGCTTTAGTTAGGTCAAAAAATACCATGTACAATTCACTATTTTTCTCCCACGCCTTCTCATCAACTTGTCTGAGCGAAAAAATCATATCTATAGTGCCCCGGCCAGACCTAAACCCACACTGTGACTCTGGGTAGATGTCATCAACCAGATTTTTTATGATTCTATTGAGAATAAGACGGGCCAAGATTTTTCCTGCAATACAAAGAAGGGGAGATTCCACGAGAATTGTCGCAACAATGCCGTTTAACTTTGTTCTTATAAAGATGTTTTATGTCCGCATTCTTAAAGTCTTGTGGAACCTGACCTTAAAACCAAATTATCTTAAATAGCTGATGCAGATTTTTTACTAGTTTTGGGCCTCCATACTTATAAATTTCCGGTGATAAACTATCTTTATAAGGGGCCTTGCCTGAAGATAATTGTTTGACAGTATCGTCGTCTTTTTCCAAGGAAGGTTCAATACCAAGCTGTGGTAGTTCTGGGCGTTTAGGGATTGATGCAAGTTCTGCCTCATCAATGATAGAGGTTGAATTTAGCATTGTCTCAAAGTGGTCTTTCCATCGCAACAGAATGTCACTCTTCTCAGTTAAAAGTGTTGCGCCATCAGAAGCAAACACTGGTAAAGTACCACTTTCTCTGGGACCATACATTTTTTTTTTTTTTTGCGCCGGGACTTAGAAATATCAAGGTTGGTGTCTGGGGGCGTGATTAAACCACTAGAAGTGATGCACCCTCAGTCTTTGTTAAGACATGCACCTAGGGGAAGGAAAACACTGAAAGTAAATCGAGGTATATTGTTCATTGCATTTGTGGCAAACATTTGCACCAATGCTTTGTTATCATTATTTTCAAAAAGTGTGGCTGGTTCTGCACACGCCTTCATCACTTAAAACAAATCATTGTGTGGTAGTCTCACAACTAAACCATTTCAGTTTCAATCTTAGCTACATTTGAACAAGTTCACTGGCGAGAGAGCGAAGGTGACGGGGACAGATAAAGGATATTGCCGGAAGTCCATAGCTGGAACTCTACACTGTGGAGGCCAATGGGCGATGGTCGTTCATGCACAAAACCTTGAGTACTAGTGCTGTTCGTATCCCCCATTGGTGACAAAGCAGGCCTATTTAGGTACAGCACTGCTTTCCCTGGAAGGGAAGGGGGTGATAAAAGGAACCCTAAAAAATGCGTACTCATAACTTCACCATGGTATTTAACTGGAGCTGCCAGGTTATCCATTTTTTTGCAGTACTACAACGAAGAATGAAATAAAAATGAAACTTGGTTCTTGAAATTTTCGAACATTCCAAGATAGCAGCTCTGGATTAGAGCGCAAGTCGGCACTTGTAGCTATGGTTCTACAAAAACACAACATATCGATTGCCGCGTTTATTGAAACTCATTTAGCTGGCTCTAGACAATTTGAAGAAGTCACTGGGGGTTATACATTTTTCGTAAATGGTAAGAAGGAAGAGGAAAGTCTTACTTCTGGTGTGGGCTTTGCTATAAAAACCGAGCTTGCCAAAACCCTTCCTTTACTTCCTACAGCTATCTCCGACTCTTAAATTCACTCTAGAAAATGATACACCTATTACTCTTATAAGTTGTTATGCGCCGACTATGTCAAATACAGAAGTTAAGGCCAACTTCTACAATGAACTTCGCAGTCATTGCAAATGTTAGGCACAAAGAAAAACTGATAGTGCTTGGAGATTTAAATGCTAGTGTTGGTGCTGATCATGTCACTTGGAATGATGTGTTGGGTCATCATGGCGTTGGCCGTATGAACTCAAATGGTTTGCGTTTTCTTTCTCTTTGCCAGGAGTTTGACCTTACCATTACCAATATACTTTTTCAGCAATCAAATCAGCACAAAACTGATGCATCCACGGTCCAAGGATTGGCACATGATAGGTCAGGTTGTCACAAGGCGACGAGACATAAAAGACTTCTCGTTAACTCGAAGCTTTCACTCAACCTGCTTTTTGTCTGATCACTCTCTTCTTCCGCCTAAATCGAATCCATCTCCAAAAATCTTCATTGCCAAAACGCATAAATGTCTTACCTTTGAGAAACGTAGGTAAGCGTGATGAATTGTCAAATAAAATGGACTTATCTCTTGATTCAGTCTCAATTTCTGAGAACATTGAATCTTCGTGGAAATCTCTACGTGATATGGTCCACAGCACGTCACAGGAGGTTCTCGGTCTCCCAGTTCGCAAACACCAGGACTGGTTCGACGACAATAATGCCGAGGTAAAAACTCTTATTGAACAGATGCATAGCTCACATAAGGCAGGAATTGGTGACAAACAGTCAACTGTAAAGAAACAAGAATACAGAAAATGTAAAGCTAAAGTTCAGGCCGCCTTAAGACAAATGAAAAATGCCTGATGGGATGCCAGGGTAGCTGAATTGCAGGAGGCTGCAGACAGGAAAGACAGCAAATGATGGTCTGAAGAAACGTATATATATATATATATATATATATATATATATATATAGTACTGTTCAAATGTATTAGGACAAGAACTATTTTATCTTTTATGAGGCATCAAAATAAAGTTTAAAATCACCCCTGTCATAACACTTTTGCACACTACCAGTAGTGTGCAAAAGTATTAGGACAGTGGTGATTTTCCTAAAATTCTCACTGAAATTCAAATACAGAGCGAAAACTAAGTAAATTGCTAATAAATATTGATTATTTAAAACTAGGTGTAAAAGAAATGTATTAAAAAGAAGTTATATTTCATTTTTCCTATTTTCTATTAAACAAGTTATTTTGAAACTGCTCATTATTCTATTATTCTTGCATATGACTGACTTTTTTCTTATTCCCCCCTCTCGAATTGATAAATCTAATGTTTCTTCGCAAGACACACTTTAGAAACAAATGCAAGCTGCTTGGCAGGAGATATCATTAGATACATTGAAGAAGCTTGTGATGTCAATGCCTGACAGAATGAAGACTGTGATCAAAGCAAAAGGCTATAATACTAAATATTAAATTCTTCTTGTTAAAGCATTTGTTGAGTAAATCAAATAAAATTAAATTGTTTATTTTCTGTCAATATGCCTCATAAAAGATAATATAGTTCTTGTCCTAATATTTTTACACAGTAGTATATATATATATAGTCATTCACATACAATTCTGTTTCACTGCATCACAGCTCATCAGTGTGGAAGACATCCGATTGCTTTAAACTGGGATCGAAAGTCGACAGATTTTGTATCAGTCAGAGAATCTTCCCCTAAGCTATCGGTGCACAGCTGAGAGAGGAGGAGAATTTAACGTGTAATATATACGCGGGATATACACACGCCAGGAGCCAAGAGAACACAATTCATGACTAAAAATAATGCGTAAATTATATATATATATATATATATATATATATATATATATATATGAAGAGTGGTAGACTTTGTAAACACTAGCTACTCCGGCATTTACGCACCACTCATTCGATAATGAATTGGAGCACTCTAGCTATTGGGCGTGTTTATACGTACTAAAAAGTCTACCTTCTTCTACTGGACGCTCGTGGCCTAGGGGTAGGATCGCCGACTGACGCCACTTCGGTCGGGTTTCAATCTTGGGTTAGGAACGACCGGAGTCTAAGCCGTACTGATGAGCTGTAATACAGCGAAACAGATCTGTCTGCGGATGACTATAGTATATATATATATAACCTAGAGAGCCAACGAACCTACCAAGGTTTCACCAAATTGGATCTTCAGGGAAAGTTGGCCCTGAAGATCCAATTGGTGAATTCTTGGTAGGTTCGTTGGCTCTCTAGGATAGTTATTTACTTTGCTCTACTTGCGTATTGAGCGCTTTTAGTTTTAGGATAGTCGTCTCGGGTTTTCTTCTTTGAGCTGCGTACTTTGACCGATGTTCAAGTGCTTAGCTCGTTCTTTTTTTATCACCATTTTTTCCTTCCGCGTATGTACTCGGAGGGTTTTTCGAAACGAGTATAACAATAAGATTATATATATATATCCCTCCTGTCAAGCTCATGGAGAGAGAGAGACAATAGCGAAGCAGCGTAGGCTCAGTTCATTCTCTTTACTACCATTTATTAAACTTTACTACTTTTGGGCATAATTTTATGCTTTCAGGGTAAATGTCTTTTTTTTAAATATATAGTTTTTAGATACAAAAATATATTCCTGGTAATTTTATTATAGAAATATATTTTTATATTCTTTTCATGTTGCAGTGATTTTCATTTTTTCTATAAAAAAAAACTATTGTTGCTCATATCATTATAAAAGTTTACTGCTGATTTTTATCTGGCGGTTCATTGTTTGTCCTTTGTCAAGACCCTAACAAGTGCTACCACTCCGGGTCAGGGTGGACCTGGGAACAACAGCTCCTCAAAACTTCTTATCTCCTGTTCATAGGTCTTACTGCCGGATGTAGTTTATCGTCCTACCCATGACGAGTTCTGGATAGTTGAATGAGTTGAACACATTAAATATTTCCCTAAAAGAATGTTTGGAGTGCAACGGTTTCTCACCAAATCATTATTTAATGTATCGACAAAGGTGATGTTGAAATATAAATATATTTTGCCTATGTTATATGGTCTTCTACATCATGAAGCTAGAGATTTATTGATATCCATGCGAATCTGTTATGGTACCCTCCTGCGAGGAATGAACTCTTCCTCTTGCTATATACCTGCGTGACTTCTAAGGAACAGTGAAGAGGAGTCAAGAGCAGTCAACTACAGTAGTTACAACTACTAGTCGGTTGCGTAATAATACCTTAGACATATTTATTTCTTTATTCCTATTTATTAACACTTTTTTTAATATCTTGTTTCTACTAATACATTGTTAAACCAACCTGCTTGTTCCGTGTCTTATTTCCGGCCGAACCAGTCATTACACCTTGTGGTGAATTTACGCCACAACTACACAACAAATTGGCGACGAAGCGTCACAACAGAATCATAGCATTTTCGAAAGCTTCGACCTTATTGAAACTCACCTTAGTTCGCTTCAGGTGAGTTTCAATTACTTTCCTTCTTCTAGCATTTTCGAAAGTTTCAACCTTATTAACTGATTGAAATGCTGAACTGCTATGTAATGATCATTCCACCTACATGACTGTAAATCTTATAAAATCTCCTTACAGATGAAGAGAAGACTGTAGGCAACAGAGATATGGTTCTACAGAGGGATGCTGAGAATATCATGAAAGGATTATGAAAATTGTATTACAAATAACAAAGAGCGTTGAACTGTCATGTAATAATCAATCTTCCTATATGACAGTATGTGCAAGAAAATCTCACACATTAAGGTTCCATCCCTTTACCGTCGTACTAGTTACATGTAACCACCTTTTCTACTCTAACAGTTTCTTTTCTCGCACTTCCCGTTTGTAGAACTCACTTCCATTTGCACGCTTTCCTGGTAGCTACAATCTCCAAATTTTTAATGAAACGTTAATTACCATCTTTTATCAACTTCATTCCCATCCATCTCTTACTTTTTCTTCGACATTACCTGTAACTTTTTTTATTCTCTCACTGTGACCCCCTGCGCACTAGTGGCGTTTCTGCCTTGCTTGGGGTGAAATGATTATTAAAAAAAACACAAAGAGAAGACTGTAGGCAGATTTTGTTCTACAGATGGATGCTGAGTATATCATAGACGGATCATGAAAATTGTGTTAGAAACAAAAAAAAATGAGCTCTGAACTGTTGTGTAATAATTAATCCTCGTGTATGGCAGTGAATGTTGGAAGCGAATTCTTGAGGCAAAAGAATTTTGATTCTACAGATGTATACTTCCGTCAGTTTAATAGATATTGGCTTTTATATTCAAGAACCTCAATGATGTAGATCGTCAAAAAGTTTGTATTTTGTCATTAGAAAATACAATACTTTGGTTCGTTTGGCTATTTTGTCATTGATAAGGGTGAGAATAATATTAGATTTAAATGCTGTTTCATATTTGTTCGTTTTTATTCCATTTCTCAGAATATTTTCTGAACAAACTTATAAAGTTCAGAAAATAATTGAAGATACGCAGTTCACATTGGCCGATTCGGAAAGCAAACAACAAGACCTTAAAGACAGGGTCGTAGAAGATAGGGAGAAAAAATGACAAGCGATCAACTACAAGAAGACAAAGAATATTGCCATCTGCAGAGAAAGATGCTAAAGATGAGAGTTACGAGTTACCAGCCTGTAAGCCACAAGGAATTTTAAAGAAAATGAAATCAAACGGACACTTATCGTCATCTGTACCCGCTCACATTCGAACATTGAGATCATCATGCTCTCTCCTTTTCGCTTCATCCCTACTGGTGACAATGGTGGAAATACCTATGATTCAAAGAGAGCTTGACAAAGCTATTCTTGTGAAATTTATTTTGCTGGACAACTCTGTGACGTAGAAACCCACACACTTGGCCAGAAGTGATTCACTCGTGGTTCAAAGTGTATTGAGACAGGCGATGTCTGACAAACCTGCTTGCTTCGGGCTATCAGATACTTGGTCTCTCAAGGTCCGCTTTGGTTACACCAGCCCGGCTAGCGTTGCTCTCTTCCGCTGGTTTCGCCTTTGAGATTATGGATACTTATACATAAAATGCATAAAATGTGCGTTGTGGCGCAGTGGATATCGGCTCGGAACGAGAAATTGGAGAGCCGAGTCCAAATTCCAGTTGAATTCCTTGCGTTCATTTACGCGCAAATACCCTTGGGAAAGGTATTAATCCGTCTCTTCCCCCAGTTATGGGTTAAATAATAGGACAGATTGGGTTCTATAGCGTTGGTCGGCAACCAGTCTACTGCAGAAAGCAGTAGCAACCTTCTGCGGGATAATCTTCTGCTCAGTCAGTCATGTCTCTTTCGAGACATGATCGCCCAAGCGTGTATAATGTATGGCACTTAACTGACTGGTACATAAAATAAGAAAGACCCAGTTGAAATGTATGTGACACATACACTACCTGCCATAATTATTAGACCACCCCAGTTTTTTAAAAGAAATTATGTATTTCATACTATTTTTAGTATTTGTTGTATTTATTTATTTTATGAAAATAGAATGGTTCTTTTGTTATTATTACTTTGCAAAATTTTACAAGGCAAGGAAGTAAATTCATTCTTTCATTGATGAAACTTCAATATAAGTAATTATTAAATATTTATAAATTCATTTGATGCATATGTTATTGTGCAGTATTAACAAAAGAACCATTCTATTTTCATTTACAATTATTCACTTGGCAATAAATACTATAAAATAGTATGAAATATATCATTTTTTAAACACTGGAGTGGCCTAATATTTATGGCCGATAGTGTAATGAGGAAAGAATGTTTTGGAAATATGATACTCACATGAAATACTGAATTTAAGAGGAACAAAGTAATGCGGCAAGTAACCTGCTTAGAATGGCAGAACGTGGCTTCCCTGTGCCTCTTCTATAAATACTTTCACGGCTTCTGCTCCGATGAACGTAGATCACTGGTGCCCTCTAGGTTCGAATTTGCACGAGATACTAGATTAGCAATTAGATCCCACCGTTTTACAGTGAAACCGATAAAATGCAACATCAACTTCTACTCCAACAGTTTCTTTTCTCGCACTTCCCAACTGTGGAATTCCCTTCTACATGACTGCTTTCCCGACGGCTACAATCTCCAGGAGTTTAAATGTAAGGTCAATAGACACCTCCTAACACACAAACTCGCATCCATTCTTTCAAACACTCTTCCCATCCACCCAACACCCAGCCTCCGTATCCATACCCATCTATCACCCCCCCTTCTGACATTTCCTATATCTAACCACTCATTCTCTTTACTTTCCCCTATGTAGCCCCAAGCGCAATAGTGGCAGTGGAATGCCTTGCTTGAGGTGAAATGATTTTAAAAAAATAGGGAGGAATAGTAAAATGAAAAGTATTGCTAAGAGAAAGTTAGTTTTTTTTGGGTTTTTTTTTTAGTCATTTTACTCCAAGCAAGACGGGGCCGTCACTAGTGCGCAGTGGGTTACAGTGAGAAAAAAACCTGGGTACAGGGGGGGGGTATTGAAGAAAATGAATTGGACTCAAGATGATTGAAGATAGCAACAGGGGTTGCATAAACTATCGCCCGGTTCACACTCCACCCACATCTATTGAACAGGTGAAGAGGCTCATCCCTTGTTCCCTGTTTAGGATGTGGTCTCTGGTTTTCTCTTTTCCAATTTTTTACGTGGCCCCCTGCACATCAGTGGCGTTACCGCCTTGCTCGGTGTGACATGATTTTAAAAAAAATTAAATTTTGGGAGATTGTGGCTATCAGGGAAACAAGTAAACGGAAGAGAGTTCCACAGGAGGGAAGTGCGAGAAAAGAAACTGTTAGAGTAGAATTGAAGGTTACATTTAACTTTTTCAACATAAAAGGGTGGGACCTAGATACCAATCTAATCAGTCAGTTAAGTGCGTAACGTGATACACGCTTGGGTGATCATGTCTCTTTCGAGACATGACTGACTGGACAGAAGATTATCTCGCAGTAGGTTGCCATTTCTTTCTGCAGTAGACTGGTTGCCGAACAAGGCTATAGAACCCAATCTGTCCTGTTATTTAACTCATAACTGGGGGGAAGAGACGGATTAATACCTTTCCCAAGGGTATTTGCGCGTAGGTTACTGCAAGGAATTCAACTAGAATTCGAACACGGCTCTCCGATTTCTCGTTCCAAGCCGATATACACTGCACCACAACGCACAAGGGCACGAAGAAAAATTGTGGAGAGCCATGACCGGCCACATAACACAGAAAAGAACGAATGATCAGTCAGTGCGTAGGTAGTAAGCTTAGTTGCAAAAGAATAATCATCGTGTTTTGAAAGGGAGTCTTAAGCTTTGTGTAAATTGTAGATATGAACAAGTCTATTGTGCTATAGATGTAGTTATTGCATATAAACCCGGAGAAAGCGTAAGTGATACCAACACGCGCAGATGAACGCACAAGTCAATTACCATCGTGTTCAGGAAAGCATTTGTTTTTAAAAGAGGTTACACTGACAATTACGTTTTATATAACTTGACTCGTGGGAAAATTGGATTTTTAGCATGTGGGTTTTTCTACGGCAGCGCCTCAAATCACATCTTACTGATATTTACTGGGTTCAAATCTTTACGACGGTTGTATCTAGTCTACCTCGGGTTATGGAACTTCAATCCTCTTTAAAGTCCTCTCCTTGAAACTTCATACAATTATCTCACCGTCCCTAGGTTTTTCAAAGCCGTCCACAAATTCTGATTTTGCGATTACTATCAGATGCTTCGTCATGCTCTCCTTAATCTCCTCCGCTGTGTTTCGGTAGCTATTTTAAATTTAGGCTACTCTAATAGCTCATGGCAGAAATTATGTCATTAATTAAGCAATTTAAACTTAATTACATTTGCATCTGTTTTTATATGCTTTCTAAAAAATGTGGCATATCTCGCTTTTGAAAATCCGTTTTATGCCATTTTGCTTTTACGAGAGACAGGTTCCTTCGCTTTGCGAAAATTTGTTTTGCGGTATTTTTCTCTTACGAAAGACGTGCTTTACTACCTACTATTTAATTTTCGAAAGTTCGCATAATGCCATTTTGCTTTTACAAAAAATACAGGTTTCTTCGATTTTCGAAGATTCCCATTAAAACCATTTTGCATTTACGTAACATGCATTACCGTCTCCGCTTTTTGAAAATTCGCCACTTTTTTTTAAGAAAATTTCATTACTGCTAGTTTCCTTTACTTTCCTTTCAAATATTTACTTTACACAAATTTGTTTTTATAAAATATATTCCTTAACGTAGCTTTCTTCGCTTTACACTACTTTGCTTTTACGAAATTCCTACATTATGATAGGTTTCCCCCGACTTTCGAAATGGTGTAGAACGAAGAAAAATTAATCATTAAATCATAAGTCAAATTATTTAAGTGTTTCCAGACCAAGACAGTAAGCTTGAAATACAATAACTTGCTTGACGGCTTAACAGTATCCATTCTCCAGAATTGCCAGAATGTGTCCTTTCAAAAAATCTTTTTTTCAGCACTGTCAATCGAAATGAAAATGTGAAGGTCGTTATTTTAGACAGGTTTTCCTTCTAAATTAATGGGATTTTCTTCTTCGATTTACACCTTCTCCGGCATACGAAATGTTTAATAGGAACGCTCTATTTTTTTAGGAGACCTGCTTTATTTTCAGAACTAATATCGGAAAAAACTATAAAGTGATAAAAAGTTATTGTCATGTGCTAGACTTTTCTAATTCTTTTGTAAATATCATTTTTGGAACATTGTTACAGAGCAACCGTAAGAAAGCGGCCCAAAAATAATATTCCACAGAAAAGAAAAAAACTCTTCAAAAAGATTAAATTCCCCCAGCAACAACATATTCCAAAGAAAAGAATCCCCAAGTAAAATATCTTTCAAGAAAAAAAATTCCATGGAAAAATTCACCTAAAGAAAACATCTTCCATGGAAAAATACCCAACAAAAAAAACAATGAATTTCCTGAAGGTAAAAAATCTTCAAAGTAAATAATTTCCCTAAAGAAAGACTTTTCCGAGGAGAAAATTCGCGGAAGAAAATAAAAAATATAAAATCTTCCAATATATAAATAAAATCTTCCAATAATATATTTCACCGATAAAAAACACTTGAAAAATATATTACCCCCGAAGGAAAAACATTTCCAAATAAAAAATAGTTTACAAAAAATATGCCGAAGAAAAAATTCATTCAATGAAAAATCCACATTGAAAAATATTCCCAAGAAAAACATTTCCAAAGTATTCATTTAGCTAAAGAAAATTTATACCTTTCCCAAGAGTATTTGCGCGTAAAAGATGCAACGAATTCAACTTAAATTCGAACTCGGCTCCCCGATTTTTCGATGCGAGCTGATATGCACTGCACTGCACCGCACGCACGCCCAACTTAACTGCTTATATTTATTTACATTACTTATGTTCGGATGATTGTCGTTGCCTTCTCTTAGGACAAGTAAATTAAAGTGTCGGTTAGTGATTTTGGTGACAGTAATTGTAAGTTCCATCCCTGGGTCGGACAGGGTGTACTTGAACTCGATGAAAGCGACCGTGCAATAACTGAGCAAGCCTATTGTGTTATAAATGTAGTTATTGTTTATAAACCCGGAGAAAGCGTAAATGATACCAACACGCGCAGATGAACGCACAAGTCAATTACCATCGTGTTCAGGAAAGCATTTGTTTTTAAAAGAGGTTACACTGACAATTACGTTTTATATAACATGACTCGTGGGAAAATTGGAGTACAAAAAATAAGATCTATTATATATATATATATATAAATAAGATCTATATATATATATATATATATATATATATATATATATATATAAGATCTATTATATATATACATATATATATATATATATATAAAAATAAGATCTATTATATATATATATATATATATATATAAATAAGATCTATTACATATATATATATAAATAAGATCTATATATATATATATATATATATATATATATATATAAAAATAAGATCTATTATATATATCAATAAATAAGATCTATTATATATATATATAAAAATATAAGATCTATTATATATATATATATATAAAATAAGATCTATTATATATATATATATAAATAAGATCTATTATATATAATATATATATATATATATATATAGAGAGAGAGAGAGAGAGAGAGAGAGAGATAGACGTGGTCAGTGGAACGAGAACAATCTACTTATGTGAATGAAATAAAATGTTCAGAATTTCCTGTAGGTTAACCAGATAGATACACACCTGATGAAGGCAGGATGGAAAAACAGCCGAAACCTAACGTTATAACAAGAAAGATGATGTTAATACGCCAAATATAAATACCACAAATAATGATAAGTCCTCATCTCAGAAATTCAGAAAGAAATGCAACATATTTTCGTGAAATAATAAACAGTTATGAAAATAAAATGAATGAATATGGATATGCTATCTTTTCGGTTAATTCAACCAAAAATTTAAAAAAATTATATTTACTAAAATTCACACCAAATTTTTCTCTGACATTTGACATTTACGATCGTTCCAAATGGGTGCGCTATTTCTAAGTGTGGGGTCTGCATTCGCCCTTACCCCAAAAAACAAGCCAAAAACAGATTTTTTTTATTTTAAATTGTAAAAAAAAAAATCCTTGTAAGTACCTCGAATATATTTAATACTTACGAAATGTAAATAATTCCCTGTTTTTTGTATTTTTTTTTATTTGAGGGTGAGTACAGGATAAGGTAAACAAAATTTGATTTAAAATCTATAATTTCAGAAAAGTGAAAAAATTTTAATAAACTAACAAACAAAATTTGATTTAAAATCTATAATTTCAGAAAAGTGCAAAAATTTTAATAAACTAACAAACAAAATTTGATTTAAAATCTATAATTTCAGAAAAGTGCAAAAATTTTAATAAACTAACAAACAAAATTTGATTTAAAATCTATAATTTCAGAAAAGTGCAAAAATTTTAATAAACTAACAAACAAAATTTGATTTAAAATCTATAATTTCAGAAAAGTGCAAAAATTTTAATGAACTAACAAACAAAATTTGATTTAAAATCTATAATTTCAGAAAAGTGCAAAAATTTTAATAAACAAACAAATTTTGATTTAAAATCTATAATTTCAGAAAAGTGCAAAAATTTTAATAAACTAACAAACAAAATTTGATTTAAAATCTATAATTTCAGAAAAGTGCAAAAATTTTAATAACCTAACAAACAAAATTTGATTTAAAATTCATAATTTGAAGGCTTACAGCCATATCACGTTGAATACACCGGGTCTCGTTCGATCACCAAAGTTAAGCAACATTGAGCCTGGTCAGTACTTAGATGGGTGACCGCTTGGGAATACCAGGTGCTGTAAGCATTTAGTGACAGATGTGCGTTGTTGTGCAGTGGATATCGGCTCGGAAAGAGAAATCGGTGAGCCGAGTTCGAATTCCAGTTGAATACCCTGCATTCACTTTAGCACTGGTACCCTTGGGAAAGGTATTAATCCGTCCCTTCCTTCCAGTTATGGGTTAAATAACAAGGGTGGGACTTGAGGATCCTGCCCCTAAAAAGAAATCCCAATGAATCTTGGTACTCGAAAAGAAAAATATTACGAGACACAAAGCTTATATAAAAGGTATTACCAGCAATAAATGATCCGCCGAGGTTGATTTGCCATAAAGAACAAAGCAATCATAATTTGAAAAGAGTGCCAAAAATTTAATGAAAAAACATGTTAGAAACTCTATTTTACTAACCTAAATCTGGTAGCTAAGAATAACTAACTGTAAACAAAAAAGTGATATACCAATTTTGTTAACTGCAAAGTTTAATCTTAATTTCACTTGACTAAGATATATTTTCATATTTGAAGCTGGGTTGCTCCGTCTATGTTAAGGTGTAAAGTTTGTAGTTTTCATATAATTATTATAGGATAGTCGAGTTCAAATTCCAGTCGAATTCATTTCATTCAGTTATGCACAAATACTCTGGCTATGGGTTAAATAGGACAGCTTAGGTTTTACAGTCTTATGGCAACCTACTGCGGGAAAATCTTCTGCCAAGTTAGTCATGTCCCTTTCGAAATATGATCGCCCAATTCATGTATCATGTATGGCCCTTAACTGAGATATAACTTAATATATCATCTCAACAAAATCGTTCATCATTATGCGAATCGATCAAGTAAAAAGAGAGTACAAATTTTGGCATTTCAACTGGGCGTCAATCTCTGACCTCATGATGGTGTTAAATTAGCGACTCTTTCAACCATAGGGCAAACCAAACTTGCTACTCTGTTATCATTCCAGCACTTTGGAACTTGCTGCGGTCCATAAAGCAAATCTTCATTATTTGATCAGCTGTTTCTAAAATAGAAGTAGACTATTTCGGGTAAGAACGGAGCCGTTCCAAACTATTGCAGTCTGTCTCGTAAAATTCACTTTCCTGATTCGCGAACTGTGAACATAAACGTCCATTACAAAAACAGATATCCAGTTATTCTGCTATTTTCTTGTCTATAAATATTTATCTTGTAACTTCTCCTCCTCAATCTGATGGGCCAATAACTTCTGCCCAAAACTTATTTACTTAACAGATGTCATTAACTGTTCAAAATAGGAATCACGTTTGTGGTACAGTGGATATCGGCTCGGAACGAAAAACTGGAGGGCCAAGTTCGAATTCCAGTCGAGTTCAATGCATCCACTTGCGTGCAAATACCTATGGGAAAGGTGTTAATCCGTCTCTTCCATCTAGATACGGGTTAAATAACAGGACAGATTTGGTTCTATAGTCTTGGCTGGCAACCTTCTTCTTCTATGTTCCCTGTCCCTTCAGGATGTAGGTAATCATGGCTTTCCACGTCTCCCTATCCCTGGTGACTCTGAGCACGCCTTCTCCTGTTACATCATGCAATCCTCGTACCGTCATCCACCTGATTAGGTCCTTCAAATATGTTATCCGTTGTTTTCCCCTGTCTCTTTTTTTCCTCTATCTGGCCTGTTAGTATCAGGTTCTCTAAGCCCTCCTTCCTCATTGCGTGTCCCAGGAACTTCAGCTGTCTCTTCCTGATGCTCAGTATTAATTTCCTTTTTGTTTCCATCATTTCCAAGACCTAAAATGTAACGGGATCCTAATTTTGTTACGAAAATGTGTCATAGGTCGCAGGTTTGAATCCTGCCTAATGACGCACATTTTTCTAATAAAATTCTTAAAAATACTCAGGCAGGTAGACTTATATGTATATATATATTGAAAAACAGTAGCTACTCTGACATGTACGCATAGCTCATTCAGTAATGAATTAGAGAACTCTGGCTATTGGGCGTGTATAATGATAAAATACATGCTAAAAAGTCTGTTTTCTTCTACCGAGCGCCCATAGCCCAGAGGTAGAATCGCCGACTAACGCTAATTCGGTTGAATTTCAATCCTGGGTTAAAAGCAATCGGAGGCTAACCGTACTGATGAGCTGTTATATAGCGAAACAGATCTGTCTGTAGATATATATATACTGCTCATTTCAAAACAGAATATCTACTCAAATACGAGTATCCATGAAAAATAATCTTCAAACAAATAAATTAAATAGGTCAGTTGTTAATTCATTTCGTTAATCTTCGGAACTTTCCGTAACATACGTATGTGTATGGCGCTTCCAACGTTTAAAACGACATTGTGCCACATCCTGCCTTAGTGAGGGGATGTGTACTAAATATACTTTATATGGGTTGCTTCTTGATCTTTCGGTCGGGATGAAGACATACAATTTGTTTTCTCCACAACTTAGATGGGTGAAGGCACCCGATCTCGGGGATGTTAACCCTGAGGCAGCAAACTTCTCATTGTCTTAAGTGAAGTCTTGGCTGTGTAATACTGACGCCAATGTGACTCTTGATTCCTTTTCTTCATCACTTGTGAGTTACCATGCATTCATTAAAATTAAGAGGGTTTTCTCGTTGCCTTCTATACTGATTCGAATTCAGAGATTCCTTCTCTTACACTGCCTGCCATCCAAGGCTAGAGACCCCAGTTTAACCCGTTATTTATTCTCTAGTTTAGGGAGATTAGCTGACAGCGCTGATATCCGATACACTATACGCTCATCCTACTAATGCTCAATTAAATAGTAAAAATTGTCTATGGAAGTCCATTTATAGCGTTCAATGTTCACGTATTTTCGCAAATCTATGCTATCATTCTTCCCTGACTCTCCGTGCATTTACCCCGAATACAGAACTAATCGAGTATTTGTTTTTTATCCTTTTATGGGGTAACAAGGCTCCTAAGATGCGTCGCTAGATCTGTTATCTCCACCTGTCAGAAAGTTGTTTATGGCAAAATACGCTACATTTCAATTTTCTAGATTGAAAGTGTTCGCAATGAGTGCGACGACGAGTTTCTGGAAAGAAGACGCTACGAAAACTACTCCGAATTTGAGAAATGTGCACCACGACGAGGGGCCGTAAAGCGCGCCGTTTAACCTGATTCGGGTGCTCCTTCTATTGCTTGCGTCGATATGCTCAGAAGGTCTTCTCTTGGTTCCACTGTCTCAGAAGGCGCTATGTCATGTTTTAGTTAGGAGGACTGTTCGCTGTGATATGATGACCCAACTCCGTTTGTCCAAGAAGGATTTTATTGGACAAAAATTGCATAGAGATAGAATAAATTAAAATCAAAATTTTAAATAAAAAAAAGTTATTAAAATAGAAAGGGATGGATTCAAAGAGACGGAATTCATAATTATTAATAATAAGAAAGAAAGAAAGAAAGAAAGAAAGAAAGAAAGAAAGAAAGAAGGAAAGAAAGAAAGGTAATGAGAAAGAAATAGACAAACGTACAGGGGAATCTGTATCAATCAGTATTTAAAAATTTAAGCTAGAACTTTTTTTCTATTTTTTCTATTTGGTCATTAATTAATTATGTTTATCTCTCTCCTTTCTGATATATATATATATATATATATATATATATATATATATATATATAGTGTATCGAGGCAGCAAGTAATTTTCTAAACATATGCTGTTAAATATAAGAGACAATGAATGTCTATTGTTTAATCGTCGTATTTTTGCTTTAATTTCAGTTGAAAATAAAGACAAAAGTTCTCCAACATTTGGATAATTATTTATTGATTTTCTTATAAGCTTTCGGCTCACATGAGCCATCTTCAGAGAGGTTGTTTGGACTGAAATATTATAACATCCACCATCACTGACGTTTTAATTTTGTGTTGACATAAAACTCCGCTTGGCAACGGCAAAAGTTACCAAAAATAATAAACGCAGTTCTTAAATTTGCGACGCGGTTTTATGACGTCAGACCGCGGGATAGCGCGAAATGGCAACAAAACCATGTAGTCAAATACAATGTAAACAGTCAGTTAAGTGCCATACGTGATACACGCTTGGGCGATCATGTCTCGAAAGAGACATGACTAACTGGGCAGAAGATTATCCCGCAGTAGGTTGCCATTGCTTTCTGCGGTAGACTGGTTGCCGAGGCTATAGAACCCAATCTGTCCTGTTATTTAACCCATAACTGGAAGGAATAGACGGATTAATACCTTCCCAAGGGTATTTGCGCGGAAGTGGCAATGAATTCGGCTGGAATTCGAACTCGGCTCGCCGATTTCTCGTTCCGAGCAGATATCCAATGCACCACAACGCATGTTATCAATAAATAATTATCCAAATGTTGGAGAATTTTTGTCCGAAAAAAGATTGGAAAAGAGAAAAGCCGGAAACCACATCCTAAACAGGAAACAGGGGATGAGCCTCTTAACCTATTCAATAGACGTGAGTGGAGTGTGAACTGGGCGATAGATAGATCTATCTACTCCAATTGAAAAAAAAAAAAACCAAAGTGAGAAGATTGGAAAAGAGAAAGGCCGGAAACCACATCCTAAACAGGGAACAAGGGATGAGCCTCTTCAATAGACGTGGGTGGAGTGTAAACCGGGCGATAGATAAATCTATCTACTCCAATTAATATATATATATATATATATATATATATATATATATATATATATATATGAAATGAGAGAGATAAACAGTGTGGATATAGAATTCATCACTGCGTTAAGACTAAGTGTCATTCCTTATGCGATGTGCATTTCATCATCACTGGTCAAGCTTACGGATGAATCACGTCATCTGGTCACCTGGTCAGTATCAAGATGGGTGACCTCTTGGGAACACCAGTTGCTATAACCTTGGATTTTTAGATAGTGTAAGGGATAGGGATTTGGAATTTTTAATTTGAGAGCTGAGTCATGATTCCCATTTGGGTTTATTATATGAACTTATAAGTACAAAAATTTAAGTACCTAGGAAGTGTTCTAACAGAAGATGGAAAGTGCGACACGGAGATCCGAAGGCGAATTGGCATGGCAAAGGACGCGTTCCAGAAGATGAGCAAAATACTAACACACAGGAAAATCTCAATAGAAATGAAGAAAAGAGTGCTAGACTGCTACGTGATGTCAGTTCTTCAATACGGCAGGGAATGCTGGACAATATCATCGAAAATAGGACAAAACTGGAAGCGGCCGAAATGTGGTTCTATAGAAGGATGCTACGGATATCGTGGACTGAGCATACAAGCAACGACGAGGTGTTAGAAAGAATGGCAACAAAAAGGAAATTGATGCTGAGCATCAGGAAGAGACAACTGAAGTTTCTGGGACATGCAATGAGGAAAGAGAGCCTGGAGAACCTGATACTGACTGGTCAGATAGAAGGAAGGAGAGACAGAGGAAGGCAGCAGATAACATATTTGCAGGGTCTGATCTGGCGGATGACGGAACGGGGGTTGCCAGGAGCAACAGGAGTAAACATACTAAGAGCCACAAGGGATAGGGAGACGTGGAGAACCATGATCGCTTACGTCTTGAAGGGACAGGGCACATAGAAGAAGAAGAAGAAGAAGAAGAAGAAGAAGAAGAAGAAGAAAAGGAAGAAGAAGAAGATATGAACTTATGCGCAAATACCCGTGGTAAATGCATGATTCCACCTGTTCTCTCCTAAATGCAGGCTAATTAGTTTTAGACTTCTATCACTAAAACCATTATTATCTCTTGAACACCCACCTCTAAATAATATTCTGGTAATCCAAAAATACTTCTGGCCTTAAATAACAAAAGAAACAAAGAAAAAAGTTCATATAAACATATGTCCGCAAATCTTTCGTTTTTGCGTTATTGTTATTGTTGTGGGATCTCCCCTTTGTATATTATAATGGATTCGACTTGAGTGTACATATACTCCTGCCATAGTGAGATACGAGGGTTACCATAGAGTTATAGACAGATCCGTTAGAGTTATCTGAGAGTACCGGAACTGATACGGAAGTTACCGAGAGATACTGAAGTTACCCAGAGATTACCGCGTCAGAAGTCAGGATAGCTCTCAGCTCCACTCAGCTAGAATAAGATACACAGGTATACTATTTCCAACGACTTCACTTCAAGACTTGTATATATTTATTTCTTACTAATAGTATTCGTGGAGCTACTAACCTACGTTCAAGTTTGTATATTACGCTCAATATAACCTATTTTCCTATCTCAAATACACCCACGTCTTTTGAACAGGTGAAGAGGCTCATCCCTTGTTCCCTGTTTAGGATGTGGGTTCCGGCTTTCGCTTTTCCAATCTTTTTACTCTTAAGTAGCCTACTGCGCATCAGTGGCGTTACTACCTTGCTTGGGGTGATATGATTTAAAAAAATCTGTTTTGTTGTTCATTGTTTTGTGTGGTTTCTCGCCCGGAAACAGTTATGGTGCCCAATCTACATTGGAATGAACACTTCCTCCTTCATAAAAACTAACCTGCGAGACTTTCTGGGAGGCAGTCGAGACGCAGTGAAACTTGACAGTTCGGACGGACACTTCTATCTACTAACACTCTTATTTCGAATATATGTTCTGTTATTTCAATACATTGGTTCAACCTACCTTCTTTTCGTGTCTTTCTTCCTGGCCCTAGTTGTTCAATTTCAAGACAGTTTACAGTAGATGGTACTGTGTTGCCATACAGACTAGGTTACATTTGTCATTCGTGTATATTTGTGACTAGTCTGTTTTCAGCATTTAACGAGTTAATTGAGAAATGTTCTGTTTAACAATGGCAGGATATTCATATCATGAGTAGGCAGATGTGGTTTTTACATACGGCCTCACGAATGGTGATGGACGCGATGTTGCACGGTTGTATCAGATTGTATTTTCATCGCGTTACTGAGGCAGGATCCGTGGCAACACAAAGTATAGATCGACGAAGACCGAGATCAGCTTATAGGCCTGACAACAAAGGACACATTCTACTGGCTGTTGGATGCGACCCAGGTATAAGCACACGTCATATAACCATAGCATGGAGGGTACTTCAAGAATAACTCCTGTATCCGTATCGTTTGCAACGTGTGCAGGGTCTTTCACCCTCTGATCACCCGCTACTGGAGAACGTTTGCCGAGGTGTTATTGCACAAACTGCCGATCCGTTGTTTATTTCTTCAGTCTTGTTTACGAGGATGCACGTTGTGGTGCAATGGATATCGACTCGGAACGATAAATCGGGGTGCCAAGTTCGAATTTCAGTTGAATTTCTTGCATTCACTTACGCACAAATACCCTTGGGAAAGGTATTAATCCGTCCTTTCCCTCAAGTTATGGGTTAAATAACAGGACAGATTGGGTTCTATAGCCTTGGCTGGCAACCAGTCTACCACAGAAAGCAATGGCAACCTACTGCGGGATAATTTTCTTCCCAGTCAGTCATGTTGCTTTCGAGACATGATCACCCAAGCGTGTATCACGTATGGCACTTAACTGACTGACTTGTTTACAAACGAGGCAACACTTAAAAGAGATGGAATAACAAATTGCACATTCAATATTTGTTGGCGGATCGAAATCCCCAGGGTACAATACAGGCTAGACACCAGCATCAGTTTACAATTAGTGTATGGGCCGGAATTGTAGGTGACTCTCTGGTTGGTCCATATGTTCTTTCAACACGTCTTACAGGACCTATCTACAGGGGATTTATTTAAAACACAATTCCAGACCTGCTAGAAGATGTACCCATGCTAATACGTAGACGCATGTGGTTCCTGCATAATGGGGCTCTAACAAATTTTAGTTACATTGTTGCAACCTTTGCTGCTGTTTATTGTCGCGTTGCTGAAACAAGATCCGTGGCACCACAAACTATAGCTCGGAGAAGACCGAAATCCACTCGTACCCATGACCACGAAGAATACATTCTACAGGCTATCGGAGACAATCCAGGTCTCAGCACCCATCAATTAGCCCAAGTATGTCGTACATCTCATAGTACCGCATAAAGTGTACTTCAAGCGCAGCTCTTGTACCCGAATCATTTGCAACGTGCGCAGACAATCATATCAGCACACGTCAAGTGGCCCTAGCATGTCGTAGATCCCATAAACCATAAGGAGGATACTTCAAGAACAACTCCTGTATGCGTATCGTTTGCAATGTGTGCAGAGCTTTTTGTCCTCTGATCACCCACTACTGGAGAACTTTTGCCAAGATTTTATTGCACAAACTGCCGGTCCGTTGTTTATTTCTTCAGTCTTGTTTACGAACAAGGCAACACTTAGAAAAGAGGTTAATAACAAATTTACGCATTCAATATTTGTTGGCGGATCAAAATCTCCATGGTATAATACAGCATCAGTTCACATTTAATGTATGGGCCGGAATTGTCGGTGACTGTTTAGTTGGTCCATATGTTCTTTCAACACGTCTTACAGGACCTGTCTACAGGGAATTTATTTCAAACACAATTCCAGGCACATGCTAATACGAAGACGCATGTGCTTCCTTCATGATGGGACTCCAACATATTTTAGTCACATTGTTCGCGATGTACAGGGTGACACCTACCACGAAAAATGGATAGAGAGAGAATGACCGGTTATATGGCCTGCACGTTCCTACCACTTCAATCCTTTTGATTTTTATTAGTAGTGCTACCTAAAACAATTGTTTTATGCAGAAAACATTAATAATTCCGAGATGCTTCATCAATATATCAAGGGGGCCTGCGAAACTATTCGACGCCATGTGGGAGTATTTGAAAGGGTCCGCCAGTCAATAATCCGACGAGTGCAGACATATGCAAAAGCAAGGACTGGACATTTCAATTGGAGTAGATAGACTAAACTATCGCCCAGTTTACACACCACCCACGTCTATTGAAAAAAAAAAATTGAACATTTGTTATGAATTGTGTTGTGGAGGTACATCGATGAACCTTTTTTCCAAGGGTAATAATCATTTTTATTTAGATAGAAACGTTTATTACCATCATTGTTAACTACCTGATGAGACATCGTTCTTTCAATGTCGAAACAAAATGTACAATATTGTAGAAGCTTCAAGTTTTTTACGCTCTAAGGTAATAATAAATAATATATATATATATACCACATTGAGTGTTCAATCAGTACCTGACTATTGCGTTGTGCATGAAAATTGTGCTAACTGGCGGTGAGGAAAAATGTATATCTATTTTATATTGCGGATAATATATTATATATTTAATTAATATTATATAATAATAATATTTATATCGTAGATAATAATATTTGTAGTAGATACTAATTTGTACATGTTCTAAACTATATATATATATATATATATGAATATGTATATATATATATATATATATATATATATATATATATAAGCATGTGTTTTTAATAAAAACAGAAACCGCAAGTGTGCTTTCAGAATATATCGAAATTATATATAGTGTGTTCTATTTTTTATTCTTTAATTTTTATTTTAGAAATAAAAATAAAAATAAAATAAAAAATTAATAAATAAATAAAATGAAAAATAAAAAAATAAATAATGTATAAATAATTAAAATTTTAAAAATAGAACACACTATATATAGTTTCTAAAGGAACACTGGCAGTTTCTCCTGTTATTAAAAAAATACATTTTTATCGCGTTGGAACCACGGTAACATCCCTATCTAATCTATCTAAACTTATTTATAAATGAAACTGTGTGTGTGTGTGTGTGTGTGTGTGTGTGTGTGTGTGTGTTTATATCCGTTACCTATAGACACCGAAACGGCTGAACCGATTTTCTTGAAAATTTACACAGTTGTACTATAAGCGTCTGCGAGCGTTCTTAGTTAGGTTTTGTGTCCAGGTAAATATTCAAAATCGATAATCGAAAACATCGGGTTATAGAAGGAGTGGTCCGATTTTAATCAAATTTGATACACTCATAGACAAAGACATAAGAAACGATATTCAGAAGTTTCAAAGTTTCAGTTCTTAAAATAGTGCAGAAAATCAATAATGTATATATATATATATATATATGAAAGGCAAGATGTGGAGTATATATATATATATATATATGAAAGGCAGGATGTGTGTGTATGTGTCTGTTTATCTGTCTGTATGTCCTTTATACAAATCCACAATTTTTATCCGATTCTCACCAAACTTCACACAAATATTCTTTAGGCTGAGTCTGAGCTCCAGGATCATGGATTAGTTTTAAAGCTTTCATTACACCCGAGCAACGGCGGGCTATACTGCTAGTATACATATATATGAAATTATTTGTTTGAACATTATTCTTAGTTGATACTCGTATTTGACTAGATATTAGTAGATGTCTGTTGTTAAATGGTTTGTTAAACCATTTCTTCCGGATTTTCCGTAACATAATATATATATATATATATATATATATATATATATATATATATATATATTACGTTTATAGAACGACTCGGAGTTTCATGCTCTATGCAACCATCAGGTGCATATTGTGAGTTCATGAATCTTCGAGACGTACTATAGATTTAGGATATAATGTATATACATATCCTACTATTAATATATCCTTCATAACTATTAATATGTACTTAATAGCTCTGTTATCTTACATTGAGCACTGTTCTGTTAACAAAATAAAAATATTTATATATGTGTATATATATATTTCAGGGTGTGTGTTTGTGTGCAAATAAATATTTATTTTCAAGAATGATATGTATGTACGCATTTTATATGCTTCTGAATCAGAGCAATGTGTGTGTGTGTGTGTGTGTGTGTGTGTGTGTGTGTGTGTGTGTGTGTGCGTGTGTTTGCCTGTGCATGTGTATTCATATGAATGTCTGTGTGTGCATTTGGATATATCTTAAGAAAAGCTGACGTGTTGCGTTCATTGACCCACATTTGATTTTTTGTCGTTATTGTCTGCATGAGAATGACAAAGTTAACCCAGGCTTAGCCCCAGATTTTACTTCCTGTCGTCCCTAGAATACACTGACCACTGACCCCTTGCTCTTAAGTCTCGTTAAGAAGGTCAGAAAAGTAATTCATGTGGCTTTGGCCGCCATCATTGTTGCCTAATTAAATTATCACGACTTGACCAATAGGACTCGTGAAAAATCCCATAGTTGTTAAAAAAGTTTAATTCCATAGTTTTTAACTAATGTATATATACATGTATGTATACTATATATATATATAATTGGAGTAGATAGATCTATCTATCTATCACCCAGTTCACATTCCGCCCACGTCTATTGAATAGGTTAAGAGGCTCATCCCTTGTTCCCTGTTTAGGATGTGGTTTCCGGCTTTCTCTTTTCCAATCTTCTCACTTTGTTTTTTGGGGTTTTTTTTTCAATTGGAGTAGATAGATCTATCTCTCGCCCGGTTCACACTCCACCCACGTCTATTGAACAGGTTAAGAGGCTCATCCCTTGTTCCCTGTTTAGGATGTGGTTTCCGGCTTTCTCTTTTCCAATCTTCTCACTTTGGTTTCTTTTTTTTTCAATTGGAGTAGATAGATCTATCTATCGCCCGGTTTACACTCCACCCACGTCTATTGAACAGGTTAAGAGGCTCATCCCTTGTTCCCTGTTTAGGATGTGGTTTCCGGCTTTCTCTTTTCCAATCTTCTCACTTTGTTTTTTTTTTTCAATTGGAGTAGATAGATCTATCTCTCGCCCGGTTCACACTCCACCCACGTCTATTGAACAGGTTAAGAGGCTCATCCCTTGTTCCTTGTTTAGGATGTAGTTTCCGGCTTTATCTTTCCAAATCTTTTCACTATTACGTAGCCCACTGCACATCAGTGGCGTTACCGCCTTGCTCGGGGTGATACGACTAAAAAAAAAAAATATATATATATATAAGATATAGATATATTTAGTATAATAACATAGAAAGTGAGTGCGGGAGATGGAGAGATTTTAATATGCATTATAAGAATATGTACATTATATATTAAATAAGATATGTAGCAAATTATATATTTTTGTTTTAAGAGGTTAATCATTATCTACATGTTTACATTCGGACTATTGTCTTCATCTTTGTTGTTTTTATTCCAACCCTTCAGCCGTTGGGCTCTGCAGCCTGCAACAGCTGCATATCGATCCGAGTAATCTACAAAGAATTTTTGATTTGAACCCTTTATTAAAAAATCATCTTCAAAGCGTAAAATAAAAATTGCGATAAAACTAAGACATTCTTTAATTAGAAAAGATTTAATTAAATTTAATTAATTATTTAAAATAATATGTTCGATGTATAATTAATTTTTACATGAATTGTTTTCACTTTTTTAAAATTGTAATTAGAAAACATTATTAAGTTTTAAATCTTTTAAAATTTTGCAATGAAAAACGAGTTGGCTATTTCAGAAAGAGAAAAAATGAAAAACGTTCTAATCAATATAATTTCTGTTTGAAATGCACCAGAGTATTTTGGTTACTAGAAATAGTAATTTACTCCTTTAGCTTTCAATTAAAACCAAAATAAAAGCTCCAAGAAAGTTTTTCCCTTTTTTTTTTTTTTTATTAATTTTAAACTTTAGATATCGCGATTTTGTGGAGGTTCCTATTTTAAAATGATACCATTTCAATACGAATTTCATCTCGGGAAAATACAGTCGGATAAATTCAAGCGTCCTGAAGGGTTAGTATTGCCAAGTTTTGGGTGTCGGAGACGCTGGGAACAGTCAGTCAGTCAGTTAAGTGTCATACATTATACACGCTTGGTCGATCATGTCTCGAAAGAGACATGACTGACTGGGCAGAAGATTATCCCGCAGTTGCCATTGCTTTCTGCTGTAGACTGGTTGCAGACCAAGGCTATAGAACCCAATCTATCCTATTATTTGACTCATAGCTAGAGGGAAAAGAGATGTATTATTAAGTAGTAATTAGTGGGGGTCAGTTTATTACTTAATAACAATAACAAACCGATCCCCCACTTTATAACCACTAGAAGCTTTAATTGTTTCCAACTATTATGTTCATTCAGTCAGTTAAGTGCCATACATGATATACGCTTTGAGCAATCAAGTCTTGAATGAGTCATGACTGACTGGGCAGAAGATTATCCCGCAGTAGGTTGCCATTGCTTTCTGCGGTAGACTGCTTGCCGACCAAGGCTATAGAACCCAATCTGTCCTGTTATTTGACTCATAGCTAGAGGGAGAAGAGATGTATTATATTATTATGTAGTAATTAGTGGAGGATCAGTTTATTACTTAATAACAATAACAAACCGATCCCCCACTTTATGCCCAGTAGGAGCTTTAATTGTTTCCAACTATTATGTTCATTCAGTCAGTTAAGTGCCATACGTGATATACGCTTTGAGCAATCATATCTCGAAAGCGACATGACTGACTGGGCAGAAGATTATCCCGCAGTAGGTTGTCATTACTTTCTGCGATAGATTAGTTGCCAGCCAAGTCTATAGAACCCTAATCTGTCCTGTTATTTAACCCATAATTGGAGGAAAAAGATGAATTAATACCTTTCCCAAAGTATTTAACCGGAATTCGAACTCGGCATTGCGATTTATAGTTCCGAGTCGATATCCATTGCACCACAACAAGACGCCGGGAACACTCAGTCAGTCAGATAAGTGCCACACGTGATACACGCCTTGGGCGATCATGTCTCGCAAGATCGGAGATACCGGGAACAGTGAATTATTTGTCAACAAAAATTGTTGTCATTTCTTTCGCCGAAAATTTCTATGGATGTTTCCGTTCTTCAACTTTTCAAAACTTCGCCATAAAAATTTCCCGTTTACAGTTTTAACAGAGGATCTGTATTCATTGTAGACAAAGCCTTGAAAGTCAAAAAATATATAAATATACAATATTATAAAACATGAAGAAAAACAGATCTGCATGTTGTTGGCGTTGTTGTTAACCTGATACGTCTGTTGTGACTATGGTGGCGTGTAACAACGACTGCTTTGTCTCAAGGTCATCGCCATAAATCTATGATTTATAAACTTAATGGTTAAGTTGGCGGAAATTATATCTCCTTTGATCTTTGAGTCCCCCGCAAGCTACGTAACGATGGTTATTCCTGCTGCTTCTCAGCAATCACAGCACATATCTAAAAAATTTAAATCATGTCCGCAAAAGGAGTTGATTTTTATCTCGTTTACAATGATGTTCACTCTGTACAGGGCTCAAGAGCCACTCGAAGTAAAAGATTACAGAGTAATGGGCACAGTATATGAAGATATGTAGAGAAAATAATGGTTGATTCTAGATCGAAAAGGTTAAGATTGTAGCGATCGGGGAAGCATCATCTTGGGAGTCGGTCCCACAAAGCTGCGATTTGTGGGAAGAAGCTGCTCGAGTGGAAGATATATCTCAATTCTTATTACCGGTTCTTACCGTATTCAGCACTACAGTTGTTTATATCATAGCTGTCTTTAAGCATTTTATTTAATAACTCTAATCCCGAAGAGGATGTGCGTTGTGGCTCAGTGGATATCGGCTCGGAACGAGAATCGGGGAGCCGAGTTCGAATTCCAGCTGAATTCATTGCTTTCACTTACGCGCAAATACCCTTGGGAAAGGTATTAATCCGCCTATTCCTTCCAGTTATGGGTTAAATAACAGGACAGATTGGGTTCTATAGCCTCGGCAACCAGTCTACCACAGAAAGCAATGGCAACCTACTGCGGGATAATCTTCTGCCCAGTTAGTCATGTCTCTTTCGAGACATGATCGTCCAAAGCGTGTATCGCGCATGGCACTTAACTGACTGATTGAACATAATAGTTGAAAACAATTAAAACTTCTACTGGTCATAAAGTGGGGGATCGGTTTTCTATTGTTATAGAGTAATAAACTGATCCCCCACTAATTACTACTTAATAATATAATACATCTCTTCCCTCTCTAGCTATGAATCAAATAATAGGACAGATTGGGATCTATAGCCTTGGTATATGCAACCAGTCTACCGCAGAAAGCAATGGCAACCTACTGCGGGATAATCTTCTGCCCAGTTAGTCATGCCTCTTTCGAGACATGATCACCCAAGCGTGTATCACGTATGGCACTCAACTGACTGACTGAATCCCAAAGACATGTAATTATAGTTCGCATACAGACTCGTTTTTAAGATCCCTCACTCAATCCAAAGGTTTTTCCTCGCTCCACCTCTGCTTGCGTGTTTCTTCAGATTTGCTGATATAGACATTTTGTTGTTTTTACTGCTTTTATTATTATTATTATTATTATTGTTATAAGTAGTATTGGTAGTAGTAGTAGTAGTAGTAGTAGTAGTAGTAGTAGTAGTCGTGGTAGCAGTCTTCTTCTTCTTCTTCTGTGTGCCTTGTCCTTTCAGGCCATAGCCGATCATGGCCTTCCACGTTTCCCTATCTCTGGTAGCTCTTAGCATGCTTTCTCCTGTTACACCACGCAACCCCGTTCTGCCATCTTGCCGATCAGATCAGTCAAGTACGTTACACGCTGTTTTCCTTTGTCTTTCCTTCCCTCAATCTGGCCTGTTGGTATCAAGTTCTCCAAGCCCTCCTTCCTCATTGCATGTTCCAGAAACTATAGCTGTCTCTTCCTGATGTTCAGTATTAATTTCCTTTTCGTTTCCATCCTTTCCAAAACCTCATCATTGCTCACATGCTCGATCCATATCCGCAGGATCCTTCTGTAGAACCACATTTCCGTTTGCTTCACGTTTTTCTTTCATCTTCGATGATATTGTATAGCATTCACTGCCATATTGTAGAACTGACATCACATAGCAATTCAGTACTCTCTTCTTTGTTTCTAGCAAAATTTTCCTGCCTCTTAATACTTTAGTCTTCTTCTGGAATGCGTCCTTTGCAATGCCAATTCGCCTTCGGATCTCTGTGTTGCACTTTTCGTCTTCTGTTATAACACTTCCCAGGTATTTTAATTTTTGTACCTGCTTGAATTTAGTATCCCACACCTTTTTGCTGATGTCCATGCATTCGGTTTTCTTTATTTGTAGTCCTTTCTTGGCACTCTCTTCATCTACCTTCTGTAGGAGGTCTTGTAGTTTCCTTTCTGTGTCTACAATCAGCACTTTATCTTCTGCCTACTTTATGTTGTTCAAATTGTGGCCACAGATGACAAATCCTGGCATAAAATTATTTGAAATTTAAGATTACTTTTCTTTTTGTTCCCCGTTTTCATTTTTACATTTACTTTCTCTTTTTCTTCTCTTTTCCTTTCTTCCTTTCCTTTTTTCTTCCTTTGGTCCTTCTTCTTCTCTTTTTCTTTTTCTTCTCTTTTCCTTTCTTCTTCCCCTTTTTCTTCTTCCTTTTTTCTTCTTCTTCTTCTCTTTTTCTTTCTCTTCTATTTCGTTTTTCTTTTTTTTCTTGTCATTTTTTTACAATGATAATCACCCTTTACAAGGCCCAAGTACCACTCAAGATAGAAGGTTACAGAGTAAGAGGCACAGTTTATCTGAATATGTTGAGAAGTTCTATTTTCCGGGACACATAATAAGGAAAGAGGATCTGGTGAATTTAAGACCCACAAAGCAATTTGAAAGCAATAGGACATAGGAAAACAGCAAATAACTTATCTTTTTTAATCATTTCAACCGAAGTAAGGTAATAAAGCCACTAAAACGCAAGAAATTACTGTTTTTGCGAGAATACGAGAAAATAACACTATTAAGTAGAAAGAATAACAAAAAAGAACGGGACATAAAGACAGACGATAATGACTGATATTGCATTTAAATTTTTGAAAATCCAAATTGTCTGGAAAGCAAGATGTCGGAAGAAAGTTTTACAAGCGAGAAGTGCAAAAGAAGAAACACTCGAGACCGGGAGGTAGAGTAAATAGATAAACATTGCTTGTAACTACAAAGAATAGGAAGTTGTGGAGAGACATGGTCACCAATGATATTAAGTATTCGACCTAACGTGTTTGTGTAAATGGATGGCAGAACATGGAGTAACGGGTCTAGTAAAAGATCAAACATTGAATGATAAGAAGATGTAGTGTGACATTTTTGTCGCCTTTTTAAATTCACTCAGTACATTTTTAGACATATATACAACGTTTTACTCATTGTCAGCTTTCGTTGGGTAGATTTGATTTGGTTTGGTTTGGTTTGTTCGTTTAATGGTATATCAACTTCATTTAATGCCGAAATTTAATTGTCTTGTGAGCTTTGGCAAATATCTTTTTCTAATAATGTATTGCTAGTAGTTTTTATTTTCTATGAAAATATATTGGTGGTAATTTTTCGAATGTATTTTTATATTTTCATATTTTGAATCAAGTTTTGGGTTCACTATTTATCTGGTGCAGTGGATATCGACTCGGAACAAAAAAAATCGGGGATTCACTTACGCGCAAATACCCTTGTGAAAGGTAATAATCCGTCTCTTCCCTCCAGTTATGGGTTAAATAACAGGACAAATTGGGTTCTATAGCCTTAGCTGGCAACTAATCTACCGCAAAAAATAATGGCAACCTACTGCGGGATAATCTTCTGCTCAGTCAGTCATGTCTCTTTTGAGACATGATCGCCCAAGCGTGTATCACGTATGGCACTTAACTGACTGATTTATCCATAGCTGAGACCCTAACAACTGTTATCAACTGCGAAGGTGGATTTTGGAACAACGGCAATTATGAAATGGTTCCATGCTCCTCAAAAACTTCTGATCAGATGACTTACAGCCGGGAGTAGTTTATCGTCATACCGAGGACGAAGTTGAGTAGAGTTATCATTTAAATGAGCTTGCGGGATCTTATTTCCAAATTCTTCAGTTCCACCCTCGAGTGGTTTGTCCTTCAAGTCAACTTAACATATCCATAAACCATTGACTACTTTAATCGAATTATCTGCATCAGATTCATCAACCATCATCTTGCTTCGGTTGCACTTTTGCCCTAGTTAAAACGGAACAACCTGCAATGTCACCCGTGCATCATGTTCGCTGACATTTTTCTTTCTTTTCTCTCAACTAATGGCGGGATTTTCGTTTGCCAAGCAAACATATGTGTTAGCAAGGGTCGTTAACCCTTGTTGCAGACGTCTGCCATGCCACAAAGTTAACGGGGTTCATAGCTAATTTCAAATAGAAACTAATTTGAATGCGAAATTAATTTCAACAAGGATCTAATACCAAGTCGGAACTAATTTCACCTAGGAACTAATTTCAACTCTGAACTAATTTCAATCACTTATAATAATCCCTTATTCCTGTTCTAATGCAAATCAAAATAAATAAATTGAATGTGATATTAATGATTTCGTTTTTTAGTTCTTAAAAATACATTAAATTATTTTTTCTTGTTTGAATTATATTTTGAATTCATAATAAACTATCATATTGTTAATGAAATGTAACGGCAATAATGAGTTTATGAGTATA
>JBBBDQ010001122.1:4232500-4237500 GCA_037127315.1 Ascarosepion bandense
ATAAAATCTAAATATTTTACTTTTCATCAGTTACGATACCTCCACTAAATCGATTAAAAAAAAAAAAAGCCCTAAATTTAAAAACGAACTTTTTCCATCAAAATGTTTGTAACAAACATCTTAATAATAAAAGTTTGTTATTATTAAGAGGAAAGATAAAAAATTAATTATTTTAATTTTTTTTAAATTCTTTCTCTAACACGTTCGAAATTTTGGTAAAAAATGTTTCGATTTTAATTAGCGGGTAAACCAGATCGTTATGAGAGTTTACAATGGAAAATGTATTTTACAACTCAGTTTATTTCTTTTTTCGATGACAAACACATTATTTATTTTGGAAATTCTTGCAAAAATCAAATAATTGTCGGATTTTAATGAAACTTTCAGGACTTATTCACAAATAAATTAAATTATTTTTTTAAAAATATTGATAATTTTTTTTTTCATCTATTATCCCACCTCTACATAAAATTCATGAAATTTTAAAAAATAAAATTTTATTGGGAAAATTGGCCTTATTAGTTAAACGCAGGACTCATTGGGGAATGTCAATCATCTATTTAATTCTATTTTTTTAATATTTTACCTTTAATTCCTACAATCTGTTCAAATATAACCTTCTTTAACGGACCTTTACACAGATGAACTTACGAATAAAGCGACCCCTATAAAGATGCCCTTTTTACTTCTTTTATATACTTTCTGTTTAGTTTGCTAAGGCAATAAAATTATGTCAATTGTACAAAAGTGTTCGTAGTTTAATTCCTATTGACTGTATAGAGAAAACATCCCATGCGTCCATAATGCTATCACCATGACTACACCTCACGTAAAAAAATATATCTCATCAATAATAGCAATATTGTTTCTTTAATAATTTCATCCTAAGTAAGGCAATAAAGCCACTAATTTGTTAGGGATCAGTCAGTCAGTTAAGTGCCATACGTGATACACACTTGGGCGATCATGTCTCGAAAGAGACATGACTGACTGGGCAGAAGATTATCCCGCAGTAGGTTGCCATTGCTTTCTGCGGTAGACTGGTTGCCGACCAAGGCTATAGAACCCAATCTGTCCTGTTATTTAACCCATTACTGGAAGGAATAGGCGGATTAATACCTTTCCTAAGGGTATTTGCGCGTAAGTGACTGCAATGAATTCGGCTGAAATTCGAACTCGGCTCCCCGATTTCTCGTTCCGAGCCGATATCCACTGCACCACAAAGTAGGGATACTAAGTATAAAAAATACGAAAGAAAGAAAAAAAAGGGACAGAGAACAACAGGAATTAAGATGCCATAAGAAAACGACTGACATTGCCTTTAAATTTTTGCAGACCAAAGTAGACTGGAAAGCAAGAAGCCAGAAGAGTATTCCACCAGCGATAAGTGCGAGAGAACAAACTATTGGCATATAAATTTACATCTAGCAATTTCAACTGCAAAATGATTAAACCTAACTGCCAATCTAGTACTGCGCTGAATTTCTTAAACTCGAGGTGAGAAAGAGAAAAGCTCATCAGAATAATTACCATTGAAATATTTACAAAAATGTCACAACGAATCTACGTCACCACATTGGAAAAGTGACTAAAACCGAGATACCAGGTCAGGACCAATAACATTGAAAATTATTGTTGGAATTGGCGGACCTGTACCACCGGCATCCTCTCCCCCGTAATTTTTTTTTATTGCTTTTTTTTTTTTACTTTTTTCGATGTATTCTTATCGATTAGAACCTAAACTTACAGATTAGCAAAAAAACATTTGGAAAAAATTCAATATTTAAAAATTTTTTAGGAGGTACTCAGTACAACGTTATCGTAAATCGATCCCCCAAAACGGTCTTTTTCCTTAATTTCCTACAAGTTTTGAAAAAAAAGGGCAACAACTCGTCATTGTCTTTTACTCCACCCCAAAGTGAGTGTTTCCAAAAGTTAAACATCAGTCCGGTTTATAGTTGAGTCTATCCGAAAGAATCCGAAAATCCGAAAGAATCCGAAAATCCGAAAGAATCCAAAAATCCGAAAGAATCCGAAAATCCGAAAGAATCGTCGTGTTTTGACAGCTATTATATTTGTCAGGTGTTTATAGCGTGGAATAACCATCAGCGTGGTGGAGGAATCGGAGAGCCGAGTTCGAATTCCAGTTAAGTTCATTACATTTCATTTACGTGCTAATACCCTTACATAAGATTCTATCTCTTCCAGTCCTACCCACACAGCTTTAGATAAATATAAGGACAGACTGGATCCTATAACATTGCTTAGTGAATAGTTGAGGAGGAAAGTTCTAAATTCAAACCACCCTGGAGAGTGTTGGACCCCGTCAGATTACCTTGCTCAAGATCTAATGGTTTACGGCGGGGATCTGCAACCTTTTGCTAATTATGTGCCGACTTAGGATTTTAAAATCATCCAGTGTGCCAACAGCATATGTATTTTTATACAAGTCAATGTCAATATACCTGTTCTACAATACACTTTATATAGTAATATATACAATAATATGTAAATCATTAACAGAAATAAACTGTGTTTTTTAAGTTTTCATTATTATTGGCAGCCTTGCCCCTGCATGGTCTGAGCCAATTGCAACATAGTTTGTTACTTGGAGTTTTACACAATTTTATAAATGTTCAGTTGTTAAACAACTTTGTTGTGGACTTAACATTGCTTTTATGTGAGAGAAAATTTGCTTACAGGAATAAGTTGAACCAAAAGCCGAAAGAAGAGCAAAAGTAATTTTCTTTAAACAAATGAAAGTTGAGAATAGACTTTTCTAAATTTTCATCTTCCAGAGACTTCCTTAGCTGAACAAATCGTGCCATAAGAAATTGCTTGGCGTGCCACGTGTGGTAGGTTGCCGACCCCTGGTTTACGAGACTCGATATCATGAGTGATTTATTCGAACTGCTGTTGTCTTGCTTGTTATAATGTTATAGACAAAACTTTTCGGTCAAGTGCCTTCTTCAGGTATCTTTTATTTTTTGGACTAAAAGTTGTTTATGGTGTGTGTGTGTGTGTGTGTGTGTGTGTGTGTGTGTGTGTGTGTGTGTGTGTGTGTGTGTTGTATTTTGTATTTTCTTTTTTTTTGTTTTTTTTTTTGTTTTCTTATATACGTCTTTTGAACAGGTGAAGAGGCTCATCCCTTGTTTCCTGTTTAGGGTGTGGTTTCCGGCTTTCTTTTTTTCCCCCCAATCTTCTTTCACTTTTTTTCTTTTCTCTTTTTTTGTTCTCAATTGGAATAGATAGACTTAACTATCGCCCGGTTCACACTCCACCCACGTCTTTTGAACAGGTGAAGAGGCTCATCCCTTGTTCCCTGTTTAGGATGTGGTTCCCGGCTTTCTTTTTTCCAATCATTCTACTCTTAAGTAGCCCCATGCGCATCAGTGGCGTCACCGCCTTGCTTGGGGTGATATGATCAAAAAATATATATATATAGTGAAATCCATACAAAGACAAGAATACAAGGAAAAAAAGGTTTGTGGTTCTGAATGCTAAATGCTGGAAAATGTATTTGTAATCGAATTAAATTGTTAAAATATGTATTCGTCTAACCGTTCTTCAGAGTGGACAGACGTCATTAAGTTCATTCCAAACAAAATATATCAAAATACGCTTGGTGTATTATACGGCAAATGTTGAAACTAATTTTAACATTTTTATGTAACTTTAAAGAAAGAAAGGAAAGAAAGAAAGGATGGGAAAATGAAAAATATAAAGAGAAAAGATTACAAAAAAAGATCTTTACAAAAATAATAGACATTACAGAAAGAAAGAAAAAAGAAAAAGAAAGAAAAGAAAAAGAAAAGAAAAAGAAAAAAGGAAAGAAAAAAGGAAAAACAGAAAAAAATAAAAATAAAAATAAAAATAAATGAAAAAAGAAAAGGAAAGAAAGGAAAAGAAAGGAAAACGAAAGAAAAAAGAAAAAGAAAGTAATGAAAAAGAAAAGAAAAAGAAAAGAAAAGAAAGAAAAAAGAAATAAGAAATAAAAAAGAAGGAAAAAGAAAGAAAAAGAAAGAAAAAGAAAGAAAAAAGAAAGAAAGGAAAAAAGAAAGAAAGAAAGAAAAATAAAGAAAAAACAAAAAAGATAAAGAAAAAAGAAAAGAGAAAAAGAAAGAAATAAAAGAAAAAGAAACGAAAAAGAAAGAAAAAAAAGAAAGAAAGAAAGAGGTACCAATGAGAGAAAAGGTGTGTATTTCAATGTCAGTCGTGGGAGTGATTGCATATTTAACAAAAGTTATTTGAGGACAAATAATGTGGGGGTGGTTTTTTTCTTGTACAAGCAAATAGCGTGTCTAAAAATGACCCGACATTCGTTTGATAGAAAAAAGAAAAAATAGAGAAAGTTGTGATGGGAAAAAAGAAAAAAAAAACGACATAATGGAAGAGCACAAAGGTCATCAAAGAAAAAAGGGAAAGAGGAGAGGAAGAAGCTAAGAAATAATTAAACAGAGAAAGAATAAAAAAATAAAAAAATATACCGCCAACATTATGCATACATATACGTGTGTATGTCTGTGTCCAATATGTGTGTGTCCAATATGTGTGTGTGCTTAAAATATTATATATATTACAAATCCAACAGATACGAACGTCTCTACGATATATATATATATATATATATATATATATATATATATATATATATACTAGCAGTTGCTCAGGTGTAATGAAAGCTTTAAAACTAATCCATGTTCTCTTTGGACGTTGGCACGAAAGACTAAAAAGCAATAGTTGTTTCCAGTTAAAGCGAAACCGTAGACTGAAAGAAAAATGAATGGGTGTAAGTCAAATTTTGATTTCCTGCTATCGATATCAAATTAGTTTTTTTCGTCGTAAACTGAATTTTGAAGGCTAAATATGTCCTCTGAGTAAATGCTATCATGGCTGAGACTAAGAACTACAATTATACCTACTTAGAGCCAAACCCGAAGCAAAAACTAAAATAAAAGGGCTGAAAAAAATACATACAGGCAGATAAACAGACACAAACA
>JBBBDQ010001122.1:4240000-4280000 GCA_037127315.1 Ascarosepion bandense
AAAAGGTTGTAAATAAAGAAAGAGCAAAGCACATGAACATCAGACAAAGCGATTTGGAAACGAGCCAGTACGTAGCCCAAAGAAAAAAAACCCGAGACGAGTAATCAACCTTCCCTGAAGATCCGTTTAGGTGAAACCTTGGTAGGTTTGTTGGCTCGCTAGGTTAATTTACTTAGATAGATAGATAGATAGATAGATAGATAGATAGATAGATAGATAGAACGAGAGGGAAATTAAAGGGACAGAGTTTTTGTTATATCTATATATAAAAATATAAATAAATACATACATATATATATATATATATATATATATATATATGCTGAATAGAATAAGTAAAGAGGCAAGTAGAAAAAGTCCTTTTTTCCTACTTGTTCTTTGACTTATTCTATTCATCATATATATATGTGTGTGTGTGTGTGTGTGTGTGTGTGTGTGTGTGTGTGTGTGTGTGTGTGTGTGTGATATATATCTGTTTTACTTATTATGTCACTGACATGTTTGAATTATGCAAATATATATATATAACATAGAGGGTAATACACACACACGCATATATGTTCAAACGTGCATGTGCCTGTTCGTGTAGTCTAATATTATATAAAACTATATACATTTATGGATACATCCATTGTATATGTATACATGTATGTATCTTTCTATCTCTCTCCCTATTTTTTCTCTCTCTCTATGTGTGTATAAGAATGTAAATGAAACATTGAACATGAAACAGACTGTTGCCACTCAGCGTTGACCTAGTATTCACGCTTATATTTAAATACATTCCGAATACATATTGAACGCTTTTTACTATAAACATATAATACCATGTGTGTGTGTGTGTGTGTGTCCAAAAATTCCAACTTTAAAATCTTTAAACACAAGGCGGCTGCCTACTGATAAAATATAAAATAAATATCATCAGTCTTATTGACAATATTAATTTTCTGTCTTTTTATTGCTCGAATAGATAGATAGATAGATAGATAGATAGATAGATAGATAGATAGAAACACACACACACACACACACACACACACACACACACACACACACATATATATATATATATATATATATATATAATCATAATTATTATTATTGGATGTATATATATTAATTATTGGATTGACCACTGCGATAAAGTTTTTTAGATGATAGATAGATAGATAGATAGATAGATAGATAGATAGATAGATATGAAAAAACTGATATATATATATATATATATATATATATAAATTAAATATTGGATTGACCACTGCGAGAAAGTGTTTTATTATATTGTCATTTGCGATGACACTATACATTGCTCTTTTTGGCTCTTTTTAATTCTTACTTGTCTTTACAATCTTGTAAAATCCATCTTGAATTATGACTAAAAATACTTGTCCGTGCCCTAAGCACCAGATTAAGGTTTTACTTTGAAATTTTTGCCTTCCATCTCTTTGAAAATCGACGTAATGAAAAAGAGAAAAGCCGAAGAAAAAAAATGACTTTCTCCATATGAACTATATAAGATTCGACTCTCTATGGCACGTAAGGCTTCTACTTCAATGCTCGTATTTTGACATTAATGTATAAAAAGAAAAAGAAAAAAACTGTTAGTCGCGAGAGGTACCGGCTTGCACCACCACCTCCCCCACAAACATCTCTCAACAAAATCCTACCCAACCTAACAGACTTTTTGCTACTGAGGAAAATATATGTGTATGGATTTGTCATCTCATGTGTGTAAGTGTGTGTGCGCGTAGCTCGAAGCTGTGGACCCCCGTCTCCTTTACAAAATGAACTCTTCCTTAGGTTTTGCGAGTGGCTTGTGAGGGAAGCGGCCAAGTTTTCAAGTTAGACCGGCCGTAGTACGTGTTAATTTTGCAACTGGCCTTCCGCTCCGACGGGCCTTACCAGGCAATGTTTTTACCAAGGTATTTCCTTTTATTTATTTATTTATATATTATTTACTGGATTCCAGATTTAAATTTTTCTTTCATTTAAATAGTTTTCTTATCTTTTCATTTTTAAAAAAAGAAAAAAAAAGGAAAGAAAACATATATTTACATTTTACAACATATATTTAAATATCCTGTTTGTGATATGCATTCACTAAACACTCAGTCTAAATTCCTTCGTTTTGTTACTCGGTGGACAGGTGTTGGCTCAGCTAATAAAGCAGTTGGTTTCTTGAAATCACCTGACTTTCCGATCGAATCTTATTGTTAGTACCTCGATCTTGATTCTTGCTTGAGCAATATATTTTTTTTTCACTCAGACACACTTTTCAGTAGCAGATAGGTTATGCAGCTAAAAATCTGAAATAGAAAAATGTTTGCAATTGTTATCAATTAATTTAATTTACATAGCGATAAGGTTTCTATGTGGTTGTAGTTTTTTTGGTTTTTTTTTACCTGATATGCTTCGAATTATTGTTTTAAAAAACACTTCATGATGAAGACGAACTTTTCTTCTTCTTTCCAGGAAACAAATATTTGTTTTAAATTATCGCGGTTAAAAAGAGTGAATAACTAGTTAAATCTCTTTTTTTTTATTTTAATTAGTTTCATTTTAGATACTTTTTTTTTTTTTTTGCAATACGTCTTCTATTTTAATGCAACGTTTCAACCGATTCCTTTGCAGCCTTCGTCAAATGTATAATCTGATTAAAATTGTTGGATATCCAATTTTTTTTTTCTTTTTTTTTTTTTTACAAAATAGATTTTTATACTCATTGATTACATACCTGATAACGGCTAATGAGTAAAAAAGTCAGCCTTACTGAGTTAATGTAAAAAGGACACGAAAGATTTCGGCTTTTCCGAAATTTGCTGTTAATTACGTTTAAAGTTATATGCAACTAATTCTTGTCGAGTTGTCATTTTACCATAAATAGCTTTGACGAAAAACACGTTTTCAAATCTTTTTTTTTTTTTTCTTGGTTTGTCTGAAAGGACACCCGCGTGAATTATTTAAATTCAATTTCCGTTCTAATTTCGGATATTTATTATCCTACTATAACTTTTTATATCGATTAATCAAAATATATATCAACATTGATCTGTATAGAAATTGACTATGCATCAGTCAGTGACAGGTGCCCAATAAATAGCTATATATGTAAAATGGATATTTGAAGCATAAGTTGGTCTCTTTTTAGCCTACAGTAGAGGGGTAACTTGTGTGGGTTTGACTTGCTTAATCACTGCTCTGTGGCAAGCGTCCCGTCATGGTACATACAAGCAATGTCACAAAATAAAGTCTTGGGACTTGAAGGGGCTATGTCGGATATTGTTAAATTTTTAAAATTCTTCCTTTTTTTTATTTTTTATTTTTTCCTTATGTGATTCGCTCTAAAAGTGTAGATACTTTATTCCGCTATAAACATTTTTTTTATCTTAAGAGTATGTGCATTGTGGTGCAGTGGATATCAACTCGGAACGAGAAATCGGGAAGCCGAGTTCGAATTTCAGTTGAATTCATTGCATTCACTTACGCGCAAATACCCTTGGAAAAGATATTAATTCGTCTCTTCCTTCCAGTTATGGGTTAAATAACAGGACAAACTGGGTTCTATAGCCTTGGCTGGCAACCAGTCTACCGCAGAAAGCAATGGCAACCTACTGCGGGATAATCTTCTGTCAAATCAGTCATGTCTCTTTCGAGACATGATCGACCAATCGTGTATCACGTATGGCACTTAACTGACTGACTTTTGTTTATTTATTCGGTGGGGGTGTACTTATTTTCTATTATAAGTCTTGCATAAATCTTCTAGAAGGTAGTGTTTCTGAAAAAGTAAATTAAACGAAAAATGGAATTTTAATTATTTTGAAAAGGAATAGTAGTAATAATTAAAAATTTAAAGAAATGATAGCGTTTAGCTATATAACTTTGCGAATGGGTCAGTCAGTCAGTTAAGTGCCATACGTGATACACGCTTGGGCGATCATGTCTCGAAAGAGACATGACTGACTGGGCAGAACATTATCCCGTAGTAGGTTGCCATTGTGCTTTCTGCGGTAGACTGGTTGCCGACCAAGGCTATAGAACCCAATCTGTCCTGTTATTTAACCCATAACTGGAAGGAAGAGACGGATTAATACCTTTCCTAGGGGTATTTACGTGTAAGTGAATACAATGGATTCAACTGGAATTTGAACTCGGCTTCTCGTTCCGAGCCGATATCCACTGTACCACAACGCACATGCGAATGGGTAAGAAGACAAATTTAACCCAGTTTAATCCTGAAATTTAGCAAAACAGTAGCGAGTAGTTCAGCCTACCCCCCCACCCTATTTATGATCTATGTATTTTTTATATGTTCTCTAGAGCATTTGGAACAATTAAAATCTACTTTTTTTTCCTTTTCTTCTAAGATTGATAGTTATTATATTACATGTTTTTTCTAAAGATTTCTTCACTACACAATGTCACCTAAATGTTACATGCCTGTGCGCGCGTGGATCCACACACGACACGTGCGCGTATATTTTCTGTAATTTTTTTTTAATCTGACTCCTACTGTAATAGGATACGCATTGTGGTGCAGTGAATATCGACTAGGAACGAGAAATCGGAAACCCCAGTTCGAATTCCATTTGAATTCGTTACATTCACTTACTCGAGAAAGGTATTAATCCACCTGTTCTTCCTCCAGCTATAGGTTGAATAGCAGGACAGATAAGATTATATAGCCTTGGTTGGCAACCGGTCTACAGCAAAAAGTAATGGTAACGTACTGCGGAAAAATCTTCTGCAGTTAGTCATGTCTCGAAAGAGACATGATCACCCGACTGACTGTAATAGGTTCTTTTTTTTCTTCTTTTACACTCTGATTCTTTAATATCTACAGATATCCTTTCACTAGTCAGCCTGTTTAGACTAATATTCCCTCTGACAAACTTTGGCACTAACACAGCATCTTGTGAGCATCGAATTCGCTTCCCGAGCGAAATGTTAGCTTGCTAACTGTCGCACATCATTTTATTCCCGTTACGAATTCCGTAACCCATGAGGTGGAGCATATGTACTGCAGCCCTAGCCTTAGCTAGTGTCCCTAGCTCGAGATAGCCTGACGGAACCCATCCCTCTTCTGACTGGTTTTGATATAAGATTTTTTTCTTTTCCTAGACTGGTTTCTACCTCCAAGATAGCCCAACTATTTAAAATAATGAATGCCCCCCTTGCTATTTAACATATATTTGGTGGAAAATCCTTTGTATAACTCCATCTCTTATTTCTCTTGATGATTCGCTACTGGTTACCTTTTATTAGCTTTTTCACAGGATTGAAAAAAAAACAACAAAAAAAAAACGTCTATTTACAGCGAAAAAAATCTAATGATTCTTAAGTTGAATCAATTTAAACATAATTGATCGGTTAGGTTTCTTTAATTTTGTATAGATCATTCTTTTAGATTTGTCCTAATCATGATTCCTAATACTTGTTCGGACAGCTGACCTCTTTTAGTTTCTGGTATTATTACCACAACGTTTCAGCCGATCTGTTCTACGGCCTAATTCAGGTAAAATATCCGTATAAATTGTAAAAAAGTAAGAGAAATTTGTTTCCTTGCTGATTACATACTTAAAAGAAAAAAACTGCAGAATTTTTTTTTTTTTTTTCTATAGATAGAGTAAACTATCGCCCGATTCACACTCCACCCACGTCTATTGAACAGGTGAAGAGGCTCATCCTTTGTTCCCTGTTTAGGATGTGGTTTCCGGCTTTCTCTTTTCTAATCTTTTCACTCTTACGTAACCCCCTGCACATCAGTGGTGTTACCACCTTGCTCGGGGTGATATGATTAAAAACAAAAAACATATCGCCCCAAGCCAGGCATTTTACTGCCACTGTTTTGCAAGGGGTTACATATAAGGAAAGTTATGCGAAAGAGTGACAGGTTATAGGGGGTGTCAGGAAGTGGGTAATAGAAGGATGAGAATACCGATGAGAGGAGAATGGCCGGAGGAGGGAGGATACAGGTTAGTGAGATATGAGATGACTATTAACTTTACATTTAAATTCTTGGAGAATTTAAGCTGTCGGGAAAGCAAGTAAATGGAAGGGAATTCCACAGGCGGAAAGTGCGAGAAAAGAAGCTGATGGAGTAGAATTTGCGTTTACAACTTATTGGTTTCACAGTAAAAGGGTGGGACCTAGTTGCTAATCTTGTGGCTCAAGTAAATTTTTGTATATAGGGGGCACCAGTGAGCTAAGATCTGCCAAAAAGTTGAGGTAAAAAGAATAAATATTTTTAATGTTATTCCCTTTCAGCACCAAGGCGATCACGGCTCCCCGCTGATTTTTTTGTTTTTTATTATCTGTGAATTGCCATGACATTTTGGGAAATTATAATAAAGTGGTTTCCGTTGCTTTCTCTACGGTTTTGAATTCTGGATTGTCTTCTTCTAATACCAGTCTGCGTAGGGAAAGATAGGTTTATGCCTTAAATGTATTATTATGAAGTAAACGCAACTGATTCGACCTGGTTTTGAACTTGAAACAGGTGAAGAGTCTCATCTCTTGTTCCCTGTTTAGGGTGTGGTTTCCGGCTTTCTCTTTTCCATTCTTTTTACCCTTACGTAGCCCCCTGCGCATCAGTGGCTTTATCGCCTTGCTTGGGGTGATATGATTAAAAAAAAAAGTTTTAGTAGCAAACCAAACTGTGGAAGTGTTTGTCACTCACTGTTTGCACCGAGGTTTCTAAATTAACTTAAAATGGGAATAAATTTCAAGTGTTCTGTTGAGTTAATTCATGAAAATATGGATATATTTTATTTTTTCATTTTCTGCGTGCGAATTTAAGGCGGATTTCTTTTGTTTTTTTTTTCTCAATGCTCTTTACTGCTAGTTATAACTTTACGTCAAGCAATCATTTCACCCGTGATCATCATCATCATCATCATCATCATCATCATATTATTATTATTATTATTATTATTATTATTATTATTATTATTAATCACTTAAAAGGCATTCTTATTGCCATTTTCATAATTATTATCACCATCACAACTGTTAAAAAATCGCATCATAAATTACCGGCGACGTTCATCGGTAGCAGCTGATCCATGCTATCTCTAAGCACACTCTAAAAAGCGAGACGAAAGGAAGTTTTTTTTTTCTTTTTTTTTACATTAGCTAGACTAAACTATCGCCCGGTTCACACTTCACCCACGTCTATTGAACAGGTGAAGAGGATCATCCCTTGTTTCCTGTTTAGGTTGTGGTTTCCGGTTTTTCTCTTTTCCAATCTTTTCACTCTTACGTAGCCCCCTGTACACTAGTGGCCTTACCGCCTTGCCCGGGGTGATATGATTAAAAACAAAAAAAAAAAAAAAATTCGGACTGTTGTCCTCATCTGTTATCAGATTCACGGCGTTTCAGCCATTGTACGCTCAGACCTTCTTCAGGTGATTAGAATTTCAAACTAAACCCTTCATTTCGCTCACCGTAGTAGATTGTTCTAGTTCTATTTGCCATGACTTTTTCCAGATGTCTGTATCAGTTACCTCTCTTTAATACAACTCGCTAAACTAATCTGTCACTTCTGCTGTAGCCAGGTACTGGAATCAACTAACCAACCAAGGCTTTTATCCACTGAGCCATGTGTCCTTCAGGACATTGCAAATATTCATCTAAAAAATATAAACAAATATTGAAAGGGAGTTCTTCATTTTACAAATAGGGAACATGGGCGAGATTTCATTTGAAATTTGCACTATTCAACACTCTACTAAAAAACCTTTCTCCCCGCTGAGTATGCCCTATTGAAATTGGGATGTGTCTAATATCGCAGTAGATAAGAAAGCCACGCTAGTGGTTGGTGTCTTCAAATTCCAATCGAATTTGTTACATTTACGTTCGTACAAATACTTTTAGGAAAGGTATAAATCCATCTTTTCTCTTCCCAAGCTATAGGTTAAGTAGCCGAGTAGATTGGACACTCTAGCCATGGTTGGACACCAGGATAGGCGAAAGATAATTTTTAATTCAAAACCTTATGTGGCTCTGGCAACTAAGGTCGGCTCAACATAGTTGCAGTTTAAACTAAGGGTCGACTGTGTGGGTGTTGAAACACAAATCAATCTGAGCAGCCATGTTTAAAATTTGAAATTACACTGATTTACTTTACGGTGTGCTTTCAAGTCGAAATTACTTTTGATGCTTCTCTGATGCTTCTCTGATGCTTCTCTGCTTCTCTGCTTCTCTGCTTCTTTGATGCTTCTCTGACCAGATCATTAGCGAGGTTACGCCAATCCTTACAGAGATGTAGTCCCAGATTAAAAGCCATTATCAAACACATGACCTGGTGTGGTTGTAGGGTTGCTGTGCAGTTGCAGACTTGACCATTTCAGTCTACATATCTAGGTTGCAAGCCGGAAAGAGATCATCCTTCACCAGATCAAAACACATCCGAAGTCTCGCCTTTTGTAACCTCACGTGGCTTTTGATTCCATCAGGAAAACCTTCTGCTCTGGTCGTTAACTTCAATCTAAGCACCCGCCCCACAATAGTACGTGTCGTAAGCGCGCACTGACTAGCTTCTTATGCAACTACGGAATCCAGACTATCCCGGCGTGCTTTTTGACAGGTTTTTAATCCTGCTGAGTGTCTAGCCACTTTCCTCATCAGATAATACGAATGGAGAGAAAATTGTTTAGTGCATTTTCCTCGACATATCTGGGCTTCAAACCGGAGATATTTTCGTCAAGCCTAATTAAACCTGGCAGAGCCCATCCTTCACAAAGTCACCGGCACGTGGCCTTTGATCCCATCGGAGAAACCTTCTGGCCTGCTCGTTAACTTTAGTCTAGGTAGCCCTTCTCGTGTTATTATCGCACTGGCTGGCTTCTTACATAGTTATAGAACACAGCTATCCTGGTATGCTCTTCGACATAAAGTTTTTAAATTCTACTGAGTATCTAACCACCCTCCTCATCAGATAATACAAGTAGAGGGAACCGGTTTAGTCACAGATGCGCTGTACCTCTTCATGCTGTGGCCACTCGTCACAACTTCATATACTTTGTAGCTCTTAACAATGTTTGTCGTCTTACCGCCCTCTTAGCTTTGTCTTTCATTAACGCAATCTCACCGGTTAGATGATCAGCTACGCTCCCGTTTTTTTTTTTTTTTTTTTTTTTGCCTTCAATATGTCCTGAGTGTCACTTTCCTTTCTTCTTCATTAAATGACACAAAAATCTTTGCTGTCTGATTCTAAGTAGAAGTGTCCTTTTTGTTTCCATTTTTAAAGACTTCCTTGTTACTTATTCACTTTAACCACAGTATTCTCAGCGTTCTTCTGTTGAACGACATTTCTGTTGCGACAAATCGTCCTGTCATCAGTGAGGAAATTTTCTAGCAGTTACTACAATGTCAGAGGATTGATATCATATAACAAACAATTCGGCAGTCTTTTCTTTGTTTCAAATCTCCTCTTCATCTATGAGGAAATTGTCCAGCAGTCACTGCCATGTAGGGAGGTTCATGTTACATAGTTTTTGTTTCTGAAAAACTAAAAGTATATACATACATATATATATATCTTAAATTTGTTTTACCTCGGTAATTATATCAAGTAATTTTAATAACAAACCTTTCTTTTTTTTTAAATGGTCCTGGGTATGACCGTAAACTGCATCCGGCAGCAAGGCCTCTGATTGAGAGGTTGTGAAGAGCGTGGAACCACCTCTTAATTGCTGTTGTTCCCAGTTCCGCCCTGACCCAGGGTGGTAGCACCTGTTAGGGTCCTAGCTATGGGTAAATAATTAACCCCCAAACCAGAGTCAAAATGCTATAGAAGTATTTACCAACAAAACTTTTTTGAATGAAAAATATTGCCAACAAAACGTTTTTGAATGAAAAATATTGCCAGCAAGTGTGATTTAAAATAAAAATACGTTTCTGGCCTTAAATGACCCTTTAGATGTTGATAGGCCGTTAAACAGGAACAAACAAACTCTTTTTTAAAAAGCAGACTGATTTGAAAACAACGTTTCGGGTGGTCGATCAAAATCCCGTCATGAAAAAGAGAGGGAACTGTTGGAAAGATATTGTCAAAAAGCTCTTCTGAAAGAAATCCTTGCGACTGTAAGGATAGAGATCTCGGAGCTCCATCGTTATATCCTTGTGTCGGAGTAACCTAAGCCGTAGTAATAATTTCTTTTAAACGCCACGAATCTTCAGGACATAGGCGATCACGGCTTTCCCTAAATTACATTTCTTTATTGTACAGGGTACGACAGAAATACCTCCTACATATACTTCCAAAAATACCTCCCACGGCAGGACAGTAAGAATTATTTCTGGGTGGTATATGTGTTGCGGGTGGAGGGGTATTTCTGTTTATTGTTGCCGGTTAAAATATTTCAATCGTAATATCGCTATATTGTAATTTTGTTAGTACAATGGTTTATAAAAGCATAATATCACTACACAAAAATTTTCATGTTTCAACACCAAACTGTTCCTCTTCAGGTGATATGTTATAATAAACCTATATATATATATATATATATATATATATATATATATATATATATATATATAATTATTATTTTTTCATAATTTTTCATGTGATCTTTATGTTTTATACGATATAGCACTATATAGACTATATAACATAATCGTTGATAATACAAATATAACAGCAATCGCTACATGTAAAGAAACACTTTCATTGGTCTAAGGTTAATTTTTTTTTTTTTGCATTGTGTGCGCACGCGTATAGCATTGGACTTTTTCTCTCTAGCATACGCCATTAATTAATACGCACGAGTCTTTTACTCACTGTACACCGGTAATTTATTTAGAAATACTGTGACTGCCATTAAGTATGGCATTGAGCTTTCTTTTTTTCTTTTTTTTTTTTTCTGGTGGGGTTTTATAACATACCTCCACTGAGAATTCCTTAATTTGTACATAAATTATAAGTTCTGATTGGGGAGCTTGAGCAATAGTCTTACTTTTCGCGTCATGCCCCTTTTCTGGGCCTCTACCGTTTCCCATGATGAAGAGCATACACTCGATACGTTTGAAAAAAAATTTTTTTTTTATATATATCTATTTTGGCCGGATGGGCATCCCTCCCCAACCTCGGATTCTCCGGTAGGTGTGTGTGGATTGTACGTACACATGATTTCACCTTGTAACATTTTCGACTTGCTATGAGCGTTGTGGTACAGTGGATATCGGCTCGGAACGAGAAACCGGGGAGCCGAGTTCGAATTCCAGTTGTAATCAATTGTATTCACTTACGCGCAAATACCCTTGGGGAAGGCATTAATCCGTCTTTTCCTTCCAGTTATGGGTTAAATAGCAGAACAGATTGGGTTCTATAGCCTTGGCTGGCAACCAGTCTACCGCAGAAGCCAATGGTAACCTACTGCGGGATAATCTTCTGCCCAGTCAGTCATGTCTCTTTCGAGACATGATCGCCGGATCGTGTTTTACGTATGGCACTTAACTGACTGACCCCTTTGTTAATACTATTCGTTTCCTTATAAGGAAACATTTGGCATTCATTGACCGAGAAGCCAGTACTGTTTTTTGTTTCAGATTTATAAAATTTCTCTTAAGACAATTTTTCAGGAAAATTGGTTTCCCAAGTTCAGTATCTCTTGTCGTTTATTCTAGTAGTGATCGTTGTAGCGAGGGGGGGGGGTGGCCTTCCTGTCATTTTATTTGAAGTCGTGGGAAATGTCAATATTTTGATTATGTTCTTATTTTCTCTTCGAGTTACTTGTGCTATCCATTTTAGTTGTTGCCGCTGTTGGTATTCCTCAAATAATGTCGTTTCTGTAAATTGGTACAGTTCTTTATTCGTGATTTGGTAGCACCAGTAAACGTCAGTAAACAAATGATAAAAGAAGGATGATTTTTACCAAGACTCTCAGGCGATGAATTGTTTTTTTTGTTTTGTTTTTTTTGTTTTGTTTTTTAATGAGCGTACATTGTCCAATGTCGACGAAGCATTTGAGAATTTCATATGCCATTTTTTTTAATTTAATTTTTATTTTATTTATTTTTTATTTTTTTGCCTGGGTTTGATAGTCCATAGGTATGATTTCGGTTAATTTGGTCATTTTCGAGGGTCGCGTTTTCACGCCTCTCTGGGTGTCAGGTCACGGGGTGTTTTTTAAAATCACATCTTGTCAGTTTGTGTCTTCAACACTCACTTTTTTGTCTTTTGCCTGTTTCCTACTGCTACACGGTAGTGCCATGTAGAACAAGATCGGTCTAAAGCAGTACATACAGGTCAGGAACATAAATTCACCAGTCTCTACAAACACTCTAATTCTAGAATCAGTATCAATCAGCCACCCCTTTTTTGTGCAATAAGGAAGGTATTGCCGCAGAGTTGGATCTCCGGGACTCCACAACTTTTTATAACTATAGGATATAGAGAACAGATACTACGCTTTAATCTTAGTCCAAAGACCAGATAGTTGATTTTCTAAACCCCGCTTAGATGTGGCACAAAGCCAAAAGTATGGGGTACCCAGCGAGGATCGAACTCACTACTCAGTTGTAATAGGTTCTAGCGAAATCTAAAGACCAGATAGCATGGTTACTGATTCTTGACGGAAGCGTCTATCCATTCATAAATAATCCTGTCATTTTTAGGAGACATCGACGTTGAGTAATGGTCAACGGGCGTAGCTAGCTCATCGTTAGTAACGAGTTCGAACCTAAATGGGTGCCCTATCCAAAAATTCAACATTTAAATAACCCAACAGTATTTGACATGTTAAAAAACCAACCGAATGTAATTATCATTTTTGACGGGTACTATGATAGATTATAATAATACCAACCTGAATACTTAATGTTCTAACTTTTGTTAGAACACCAAATATGTATCAATAAAGTGAACTACAAGTACAATGTTTTGTGTGTGTGTATATATATATATATACTGTTAAATATAAGAGGCACTGAATGTCTAAACATCGTACTTTGGCTTTAATTTCAGGTGAAAATAAAAACAAAAATTCTCCAACATTTGGATAATTTTTTATTAAGTTAATAAAATCACGTTTAAATCTGGTCATAACACATTACATTGCATTTAAATATATGGTCCTGTTATCATTTCGAGCTCTCACGTGGTGTGACGTCATAGAACTGCATTAAAAATTTGCGAACTGCGTTTGCTATTTTTGATAACTGTTATCGTTGCTTAGCAAAGTTTTATGTCAACATAAGATAAAATCGTCTTTGATGGTGGATGTTTTTATGTGAACGTCCTTATAACCTCTCTGAAGATGGTTCATGTGAGTTTGGAACCAACTTAATAAAAAATTATCCAAATGTTGGAAAATTTTTGTCTTTATTTTCACCTGAAATAAAAACCAAAATATTATGTTTAGAACGGCTCATGATTAAACATAATAGACATTCATCGTCTTTTATATTTAACAGTATATGTTTAGAAAATTATCTCCTGCCTCGATACACTATATATATATATATATATATATATATATAATAAAAACAAAACATTCCAACGAGAGAAATTCGTATAGAAGAAAAAGTGAGTGTCCATAATAGTATTTGTGTCGCTACATGTGTTTACCAAATGACAAAAATATACATAACTTGAAGTTTCCAACAGTAGCAACAACTAAAATGAAGAGCACATGTAACTAGAAGGAAAATAATTACATAAATTGACTTTTAACACTGCCGTAAACAGAAGGTTAGTAAGGTAACTTCCATCAATACGAGAAAAATTAGTAATAGTGAATTTGAAGTTTATTTTCCGAAAAAACTGTTTTAAGAAAAAGAATTTATAAATTTCAACCGACAGTAACGGTAAGGCCGAATATTTTCTGTAGGGAAACGGTCACTTTTATCATTGCCATAGTAATGCAATAGAAATGATTCTAATAAAGGAATCCATTAAAAATGATTTTACTATAGTAAAGGTTAATTTTTGGGGGGAAAACAGTTTTAAGAGAAAGAATTTATAAATTTCAACCGACAGTAACGGGTAAGGCCGAATATTTTCTGTAGGGAAACGGTCACTTATCATTGCCATAGTAATGCAATAGAAATGATTCTAATAAAGGAATCCATTAAAAATGATTTTACTATAGTAAAGGTTAATTTTTTGGGGGAAAACAGTTTTAAGAGAAAGAATTTATAAATTTCAACCGACAGTAACGGTAAGGCCGAATATTTTCTGTAGGGAAACGGTCACTTATCATTGCCATAGTAATGCAATAGAAATGATTCTAATAAAGGAATCCATTAAAAATGATTTTACTATAGTAAAGGCGTAATTTTTTCGGGGAAAAAACAGTTTTAAGAGAAAGAATTTATAAATTCCCAACCGACAGTAACGGTAAGGCCGAATATTTTCTGTAGGGAAACGGTCACTTATCATTGCCATAGTAATGCAATAGAAATGATCTTAATAAAGGAATCCATTAAAAATGATTTTACTATAGTAAAGGTTAATTTTTTGGGGGAAAAAAACAGTTTTAAGAGAAAGAATTTATAAATTTCCAACCGACAGTAACAGTAAGGCCGAATATTTTCTGTAGGGAAACGGTCACTTATCATTGCCATAGTAATGCAATAGAAATGATTCTAATAAAGGAATCCATTAAAAATGATTTTAATATAGTAAAGGTTAATTTTTGGGGGAAAAAAACAGTTTTAAGAGAAAGAATTTATAAATTTCAACCGACAGTAACGGTAAGGCCGAATATTTTCTGTAGGGAAACGGTCACTTATCATTGCCATAGTAATGCAATAGAAATGATTCAATAAAGGAATCCATTAAAAATGATTTACTATAGTAAAGGTTAATTTTTGGGGGGAAAAAAAACAGTTTTAAGAGAAAGAATTTATAAATTTCAACCGACAGTAACGGTAAGGCCGAATATTTTCTGTAGGGAAACGGTCACTTATCATTGCCATAGTAATGCAATAGAAATGATTCTAATAAAGGAATCCATTAAAAATGATTTTACTATAGTAAAGGTTAATTTTTTTGGGGGAAAAAAACAGTTTTAAAGAGAAAGAATTTATAAATTTCAACCGACAGTAACGGTAAGGCCGAATATTTTCTGTAGGGAAACGGTCACTTATCATTGCCATAGTAATGCAATAGAAATGATTCTAATAAAGGAATCCATTAAAAATGATTTTACTATAGCAAAGGTTAATTTTTTTGGGGAAAAAAACAGTTTTAAGAGAAAGAATTTATAAATTTCAACCGACAGTAACGGTAAGGCCGAATATTTCGTAGGGAAACGGTCACTTATCATTGCCATAGTAATGCAATAGAAATGATTCTAATAAAGGAATCCATTAAAAATGATTTTACTATAGTAAAGGTTAATTTTTTGGGGGAAAACAGTTTTAAGAGAAAGAATTTATAAATTTCAACCGACAGTAACGGTAAGGCCGAATATTTTCTGTAGGGAAACGGTCACTTATCATTGCCATAGTAATGCAATAGAAATGATTCTAATAAAGGAATCCATTAAAAATGATTTTACTATAGTAAAGGTTAATTTTTTGGGGGAAAAAAACAGTTTTAAGAGAAAGAATTTATAACACCAACCGACAGTAACGGTAAGGCCGAATATTTTCTGTAGGGAAACGGTCACTTATCATTGCCATAGTAATGCAATAGAAATGATTCTAATAAAGGAATCCATTAAAAATGATTTTACTATAGTAAAGGTTAATTTTTTGGGGAAAAAAACAGTTTCAAGAGAAAGAATTTATAAATTTTAACCGACAGTAACGGTAAGGCCGAATATTTTCTGTAGGGAAACGGTCACTTATCATTGCCATAGTAATGCAATAGAAATGATTCTAATAAAGGAATCCATTAAAAATGATTTTACTATAGTAAAGGTTAATTTTTTTGGGGAAAAAAACAGTTTTAAGAGAAGAATTTATAAATTTCAAACGACAGTAACGGTAAGGCCGAATATTTTCTGTAGGGAAACGGTCACTTATCATTGCCATAGTAATGCAATAGAAATGATTCTAATAAAGGAATCGCATTAAAAAATGATTTTACTATAGGGGGAAGCATAATTTTTTGGGGAAAAAAAAAACAGTTTTAAGAGAAAGAATTTATAAATTTCAACCGACAGTAACGGTAAGGCCGAATATTTTCTGTAGGGAAACGGTCACTTATCATTGCCATAGTAATGCAATAGAAATGATTCTAATAAAGGAATCCATTAAAAATGATTTTACTATAGTAAAGGTTAATTGGGGGAAAAAAACAGTTTTAAGAGAAAGAATTTATAAATTTCAACCGACAGTAACGGTAAGGCCGAATATTTTCTGTAGGGAAACGGTCACTTATCATTGCCATAGTAATGCAATAGAAATGATTCTAATAAAGGAATCCATTAAAAATGATTTTACTATAGTAAAGGTTAATTTTTTGGGGGAAAAAAACAGTTTTAAGAGAAAGAATTTATAAATTTCTCAACCGACAGTAACGGTAAGGCCGGAATATTTTCTGTAGGGAAACGGTCACTTATCATTGCCATAGTACGCAATAGAAATGATTCTAATAAAGGAATCCATTAAAATGATTTTACTATAGTAAAGGTTAATTTTGGGGGAAAAAAACAGTTTTAAGAGAAAGAATTTATAAATTTCAACCGACAGTAACGGTAAGCTGAATATTTTCTGTAGGGAACGGTCACTTATCATTGCCATAGTAATGCAATAGAAATGATTCTAATAAAGGAATCCATTAAAAATGATTTTACTATAGTAAAGGTTAATTTTTTTGGGGAAAAAAACAGTTTTAAGAGAAAGAATTTATAAATTTCAACCGACAGTAACGGTAAGGCCGAATATTTTCTGTAGGGAAACGGTCACTTATCATTGCCATAGTAATGCAATAGAAATGATTCTAATAAAGGAATCCATTAAAAATGATTTTACTATAGCAAAGGTTAATTTTTTTGGGGGAAAAAAACAGTTTTAAGAGAAAGAATTTATAAATTTCAAATGACAGTAACGGTAAGGCCGAATATTTTCTGTAGGGAAACGGTCACTTATCATTGCCATAGTAATGCAATAGAAATGATTCTAATAAAGGAATCCATCAAAAATGATTTTACTATAGTAAAAGGTTAATTTTTTGGGGGAAAAAATACAGTTTTAAGAGAAAGAATTTATAAATTTCAACCGACAGTAACGGTAAGGCCGAATATTTTCTGTAGGGAAAGGTCACTATCATTGCCATAGTAATGCAATAGAAATGATTCTAATAAAGGAATCCATTAAAAATGATTTTACTATAGTAAAGGTTAATTTTTTGGGGGAAAAAAACAGTTTTAAGAGAAAGAATTTATAAATTCTCAACCGACAGTAACGGTAAGGCCGAATATTTTCGGGTAGGAAACGGTCACTTATCATTGCCATAGTAATGCAATAGGAAATGATTCTAATAAAGAATCCATTAAAAAATGATTTTACTATAGTAAAGGTTAATTTTTTGGGGAAAAAACAGTTTTAAGAGAAAGAATTTATAAATTTCAACCGACAGTAACGGTAAGGCCGAATATTTTCTGTAGGGAAACGGTCACTTATCATTGCCATAGTAATGCAATATAAATGATTCTAATAAAGGAATCCATTAAAAATGATTTTACTATAGTAAAGGTTAATTTTTTGGGAAAAAAACAGTTTTAAGAGAAAGAATTTATAAATTTCAACCGACAGTAACGGTAAGGCCGAATATTTTCAGTAGTGTAAAAACGGTCACTTATCATTGCCATAGTAATGCAATAGAAATGATTCTAATAAAGGAATCCATTAAAAATGATTTTACTATAGTAAAGGTTAATTTTTTGGGGGAAAAAAAAACAGTTTTAAGAGAAAGAATTTATAAATTTCAACCGACAGTAACGGTAAGGCCGAATATTTTCTGTAGGGAAACGGTCACTTATCATTGCCATAGTAATGCAATAGAAATGATTCTAATAAAGGAATCCATTAAAAATGATTTTACTATAGTAAAGGTTAATTTTGGGGGAAAAAAACAGTTTTAAGAGAAAGAATTTATAAATTTCAACCGACAGTAACGGTAAGGCCGAATATTTTCTGTAGGGAAACGGTCACTTATCATTGCCATAGTAATGCAATAGAAATGATTCTAATAAAGGAATCCATTAAAAATGATTTTACTATAGTAAAGGTTAATTTTTTGGGGGGAAAAAAACAGTTTTAAGAGAAAGAATTTATAAATTTCAACCGACAGTAACGGTAAGGCCGAATATTTTCTGTAGGGGAAACGGTCACTTATCATTGCCATAGTAATGCAATAGAAATGATTCTAATAAAGGAATCCATTAAAAATGATTTTACTATAGTAAAGTTTAATTTTTTGGGGGGAAAAAAAACAGTTTTAAGAGAAAGAATTTATAAATTTCAACCGACAGTAACGGTAAGGCCGAATATTTTCTGTAGGGAAACGGTCACTTATCATTGCCATAGTAATGCAATAGAAATGATTCTAATAAAGGAATCCATTAAAAATGATTTTACTATAGTAAAGGTTAATTTTTGGGGGGGAAAAAAACAGTTTTAAGAGAAAGAATTTATAAATTTCAACCGACAGTAACGGTAAGGCCGAATATTTTCTGTAGGGAAACGGTCACTTATCATTGCCATAGTAATGCAATAGAAAATGATTCTAATAAAGGAATCCATTAAAAATGATTTTACTATAGTAAAGGTTAATTCTTTGGGGGAAAAAAACAGTTTTAAGAGAAAGAATTTATAAATTTCAACCGACAGTAACGGTAAGGCCGAATATTTTCTGTAGGGAAACGGTCACTTATCATTGCCATAGTAATGCAATAGAAATGATTCTAATAAAGGAATCCATTAAAAATGATTTTACTATAGTAAAGGTTAATTTTTGGGGGAAAAAAACAGTTTTAAGAGAAAGAATTTATAAATTTCAACCGACAGTAACAGTAAGGCCGAATATTTTCTGTAGGGAAACGGTCACTTATCATTGCCATAGTAATGCAATAGAAATGATTCTAATAAAGGAATCCATTAAAAATGATTTTACTATAGTAAAGGTTAATTTTTGGGGGGAAAAAAACAGTTTTAAGAGAAAGAATTTATAAATTTCAACCGACAGTAACGGTAAGGCCGAATATTTTCTGTAGGGAAACGGTCACTTATCATTGCCATAGTAATGCAATAGAAATGATTCTAATAAAGGAATCCATTAAAAATGATTTTACTATAGTAAAGGTTAATTTTTTGGGAAAAAAACAGTTTTAAGAGAAAGAATTCTATAAATTTCAACCGACAGTAACGGTAAGGCCGAATATTTTCTGTAGGGAAACGGTCACTTATCATTGCCATAGTAATGCAATAGAAATGATTCTAATAAAGGAATCCATTAAAAATGATTTTACTATAGTAAAGGTTAATTTTTGGGGGGAAAAAAAACAGTTTTAAGAGAAAGAATTTATAAATTTCAACCGACAGTAACAGTAAGGCCGAATATTTTCTGTAGGGAAACGGTCACTTATCATTGCCATAGTAATGCAATAGAAATGATTCTAATAAAGGAATCCATTAAAAATGATTTTACTATAGTAAAGGTTAATTTTTTTGGGGAAAAAAAACAGTTTTAAGAGAAAGAATTTATAAATTTCAACCGACAGTAACGGTAAGGCCGAAATATTTTCTGTAGGGAAACGGTCACTTATCATTGCCATAGTAATGCAATAGAAATGATTCTAATAAAGGAATCCATTAAAAATGATTTTTACTATAGTAAAGGTTAATTTTTTGGGGAAAAAAAACAGTTTTAAGAGAAAGAATTTATAAATTTCAACCGACAGTAACGGTAAGGCCGAATATTTTCTGTAGGGAAACGGTCACTTATCATTGCCATAGTAATGCAATAGAAATGATTCTAATAAAGGAATCCATTAAAAATGATTTTACTATAGTAAAGGTTAATTTTTTTGGGGGAAAAAAACAGTTTTAAGAGAAAGAATTTATAAATTTCAACCGACAGTAACGGTAAGGCCGAATATTTTCTGTAGGGAAACGGTCACTTATCATTGCCATAGTAATGCAATAGAAATGATTCTAATAAAGGAATCCATTAAAAATGATTTTACTATAGTAAAGGTTAATTTTTTGGGGAAAAAAACAGTTTTAAGAGAAAGAATTTATAAATTTCAACCGACAGTAACGGTGCGCCGAATATTTTCTGTAGGGAACGGTCACTTATCATTGCCATAGTAATGCAATAGAAATGATTCTAATAAAGGAATCCATTAAAAATGATTTTACTATAGTAAAGGTTAATTTTTGGGAAAAACAGTTTTAAGGAGAAAGAATTTATAAATTTCAACCGACAGTAACGGTAAGGCCGAATATTTTCTGTAGGGAAACGGTCACTTATCATTGCCATAGTAATGCAATAGAAATGATTCTAATAAAGGAATCCATTAAAAATGATTTTACTATAGTAGTTAATTTTTTGGGGAAAAAAACAGTTTTAAGAGAAAGAATTTATAAATTTCAACCGACAGTAACGGTAAGGCCGAATATTTTCTGTAGGGAAACGGTCACTTATCATTGCCATAGTAATGCAATAGAAATGATTCTAATAAAGGAATCCATTAAAAATGATTTTACTATAGTAAAGGCTAATTTTTTGGGGAAAACAGTTTTAAGAGAAAGAATTTATAAATTTCAACCGACAGTAACGGTAAGGCCGAATATTTTCTGTAGGGAAATCTTGTCACTTATCATTGCCATAGTAATGCAATAGAAATGATTCTAATAAAGGAATCCATTTACTAAAAATGATTTTACTATAGTAAAGGTTAATTTTGGGGGAAAAAAACAGTTTTAAGAGAAAGAATTTATAAATTTCAACCGACAGTAACGGTAAGGCCGAATATTTTCTGTAGGGAAACGGTCACTTATCATTGCCATAGTAATGCAATAGAAATGATTCTAATAAAGGAATCCATTAAAAATGATTTTACTATAGTAAAGGTTAATTTTTTGGGGGAAAAAACAGTTTTAAGAGAAAGAATTTATAAATTTCAACCGACAGTAACAGTAAGGCCGAATATTTTCTGTAGGGAAACGGTCACTTATCATTGCCATAGTAATGCAATAGAAATGATTCTAATAAAGGAATCCATTAAAAATGATTTTACTATAGTAAAGGTTAATTTTTTGGGGGAAAAAAGCAGTTTTAAGAGAAAGAATTTATAAATTTCAACCGACAGTAACGGTAAGGCCGAATATTTTCTGTAGGGAAACGGTCACTTATCATTGCCATAGTAATGCAATAGAAATGATTCTAATAAAGGAATCCATTAAAAATGATTTTACTATAGTAAAGGTTAATTTTTTGGGAAAAAAACAGTTTTAAGAGAAAGAATTTATAAATTTCAACTGACAGTAACGGTAAGGCCGAATATTTTCTGTAGGGAAACGGTCACTTATCATTGCCATAGTAATGCAATAGAAATGACTTTAATAAAGGAATCCATTAAAAATGATTTTACTATAGTAAAGGTTAATTTTTTTGGGGGAAAAAACAGTTTTAAGAGAAAGAATTTATAAATTTCAACCGACAGTAACGGTAAGGCCGAATATTTTCTGGAGGGAAACGGTCACTTATCATTGCCATAGTAATGCAATAGAAAATGATTTCAATAAAGGAATCCATTAAAAATGATTTTACTATAGCAAAGGTTAATTTTTGGGGGAAAAAAAACAGTTTTAAGAGAAAGAATTTATAAATTTCAACCACAGTAACGGTAAGGCCGAATATTTTCTGTAGGGAAACGGTCACTTATCATTGCCATAGTAATGCAATAGAAATGATTCTTAATAAAGGAATCCATTAAAAATGATTTTACTATAGTAAAGGTTAATTTTTTGGGGAAAAAAACAGTTTTAAGAGAAAGAATTTATAAATTTCAACCGACAAATGGTAAGGCCGAATATTTTCTGTAGGGAAACGGTCACTTATCATTGCCATAGTAATGCAATAGAAATGATTCTAATAAAGGAATCCATTAAAAATGATTTTACTATAGTAAAGGTTAATTTTTTTGGGAAAAAAAAACAGTTTTAAGAGGAAGAATTTATAAATTTCAACCGACAGTAACGGTAAGGCCGAATATTTTCTGTAGGGAAACGGTCACTTATCATTGCCATAGTAAATGCAATAGAAATGATTCTTAATAAAGGAATCCATTAAAAATGATTTTACTATAGTAAAGGTTAATTTTTGGGGAAAAAAAAACAGTTTTAAGAGGAAGAATTTATAAATTTCAACCGATGTTAACGGTAAGGCCGAATATTTTCTGTAGGGAAACGGTCACTTATCATTGCCATAGTAATGCAATAGAAATGATTCTAATAAAGGAATCCATTAAAAATGATTTTACTATAGTAAAGGTTAATTTTTTTGGGGAAAAAAACAGCTTTAAGAGAAAGAATTTATAAATTTCAACCGACAGTAACGTAAGGCCGAATATTTTCTGTAGGGAAACGGTCACTTATCATTGCCATAGTAATGCAATAGAAATGATTCTAATAAAGGAATCCATTAAAAATGATTTTACTATAGTAAAGGTTAATTTTTTTGGGGAAAAAAAAACAGTTTTAAGAGAAAGAATTTATAAATTTCAACCGACAGTAACGGTAAGGCCGAATATTTTCTGTAGGGAAACGGTCACTTATCATTGCCATAGTAATGCAATAGAAATGATTCTAATAAAGGAATCCATTAAAAATGATTTTACTATAGTAAAGGTTAATTTTTGGGGGAAAAAAAAACAGTTTTAAGAGAAAGAATTTATAAATTTCAACCGACAGTAACGGTAAGGCCGAATATTTTCTGTAGGGAAACGGTCACTTATCATTGCCATAGTAATGCAATAGAAATGATTCTAATAAAGGAATCCATTAAAAATGATTTTACAATAGTAAAGGTTAATTTTTGGGGGGAAAACAGTTTTAAGAGAAAGAATTTATAAATTTCAACCGACAGTAACGGTAAGGCCGAATATTTTCTGTAGGGAAACGGTCACTTATCATTGCCATAGTAATGCAATAGAAATGATTCTAATAAAGGAATCCATTAAAAATGATTTTACTATAGTAAAGGTTAATTTTTTTGGGGAAAAAAACAGTTTTAAGAGAAAGAATTTATAAATTTCAACCGACAGTAACGGTAAGGCCGAATATTTTCTGTAGGGAAACGGTCACTTATCATTGCCATAGTAATGCAATAGAAATGATTCTTAATAAAGGAATCCATTAAAAAATGATTTTACTATAGTAAAGTTTAATTTTTTGGGGGGAAAAAAAACAGTTTTAAGAGAAAGAATTTTATAAATTTCAACCGACAGTAACGGTAAGGCCGAATATTTTCTGTAGGGAAACGGTCACTTATCATTGCCATAGTAATGCAATAGAAATGATTCTAATAAAGGAATCCATTAAAAATGATTTTACTATAGTAAAGGTTAATTCTTTTGGGAAAAAACAGTTTTAAGAGAAAGAATTTATAAATTTCAACCGACAGTAACGGTAAGGCCGAATATTTTCTGTAGGGAAACGGTCACTTATCATTGCCATAGTAATGCAATAGAAATGATTCTAATAAAGGAATCCATTAAAAAAATGGATTTACTATAGTAAAGGTTAATTTTTGGGGGGAAAAAAACAGTTTTAAGAGAAAGAATTTATAAATTTCAACCGACAGTAACGGTAAGGCCGAATATTTTCTGTAGGGAAACGGTCACTTATCATTGCCATAGTAATGCAATAGAAATGATTCTAATAAAGGAATCCATTAAAAATGATTTTACTATAGTAAAGGTTAAATTTTGGGGAAAAAAAACAGTTTTAAGAGAAAGAATTTATAAATTTCAACCGACAGTAACGGTAAGGCCGAATATTTTTAGAAACGGTCACTTATCATTGCCATAGTAATGCAATAGAAATGATTCTAATAAAGGAATCCATTAAAAATGATTTTACTATAGTAAATAAGTTAATTTTTGGGGGGAAAAAAAACAGTTTTAAGAGAAAAAAGAATTTATAAATTTCAACCGACAGTAACGGTAAGGCCGAATATTTTCTGTAGGGAACGGTCACTTATCATTGCCATAGTAATGCAATAGAAATGATTCTAATAAAGGAATCCATTAAAAATGATTTTACTATAGTAAATAAGTTAATTTTTTTGGGGAAAAAAACAGTTTTAAGAGAAAGAATTTATAAATTTCAACCGACAGTAACGGTAAGGCCGAATATTTTCTGTAGGGAAACGGTCACTTATCATTGCCATAGTAATGCAATAGAAATATTCTTAATAAAGGAATCCATTAAAAATGATTTTACTATAGTAAAGGTTAACTTTTTTTTGGGGGAAAAAACAGTTTTAAGAGGAAGAATTTATACCCCAACTGACAGTAACGGTAAGGCCGAATATTTTCTGTAGGGAAACGGTCACTTATCATTGCCATAGTAATGCAATAGAAATGATTCTAATAAAGGAATCCATTAAAAAATGATTTTACTATAGTAAAAGGTTAATTTTTTGGGGAAAAAAAAACAGTTTTAAGAGGAAGAATTTATAAATTTCAACCGACAGTAACGGTAAGGCCAATATTTTCTGTAGGGAAACGGTCACTATCATTGCCATAGTAATGCAATAGAAATGATTCTAATAAAGGAATCCATTAAAAATGATTTTACTATAGTAAAGGTTAATTTTTTGGGGGAAAAAAAAACAGTTTTAAGAGAAAGAATTTATAAATTTCAACCGACAGTAACGGTAAGGCCGAATATTTTCTGTAGGGAAACGGTCACTTATCATTGCCATAGTAATGCAATAGAAATGGATCTAATAAAAGGAATCCATTAAAATGATTTTACTATAGTAAAGGTTAATTTTTTTGGGGAAAAACAGTTTTAAGAGAGAAAGAATTTTATAAATTTCAACCGACAGTAACGGTAAGGCCGAATATTTTCTGTAGGGAAACGGTCACTTATCATTGCCATAGTAATGCAATAGAAATGATTCTAATAAAGGAATCCATTAAAAATGATTTTACTATAGTAAAGGTTAATTTTTTTGGGGAAAAAAACAGTTTTAAGAGAAAGAATTTATAAATTTCAACCGACAGTAACGGTAAGGCCGAATATTTTCTGTAGGGAAACGGTCACTTATCATTGCCATAGTAATGCAATAGAAATGATTCTAATAAAGGAATCCATTAAAAATGATTTTACTATAGTAAAGGTTAATTTTTTTGGGGGAAAAAACAGTTTTAAGAGAAAGAATTTATAAATTTCCAACCGACAGTAACGGTAAGGTCAACATTTCTTGTAGGGGAAACGGTCACTTATCATTGCCATAGTAATGCAATAGAAATGATTCTAATAAAGGAATCCATTAAAAATGATTTTACTATAGTAAAGGTTAATTTTTGGGAAAAAAACAGTTTTAAGAGAAAGAATTTATAAATTTCAACCGACAGTAACGGTAAGGCCGAATATTTTCCGTAGGAAACGGTCACTTTTTATCATTGCCATAGTAATGCAATAGAAATGATTCTTAATAAAGGAATCCATTAAAAATGATTTTACTATAGTAAAGGTTACCTTTTGGGGGAAAAAACAGTTTTAAGAGAAAGAATTTATAAATTTCAACCGACAGTAACGGTAAGGCCGAATATTTTCTGTAGGGAAACGGTCACTTATCATTGCCATAGTAATGCAATAGAAATGATTCTAATAAAGGAATCCATTAAAAATGATTTTATCGAGAAAAGGTTAATTTTTTGGGGGAAAAAAACAGTTTTAAGAGAAAGAATTTATAAATTTCAACCGACAGTAACGGTAAGGCCGAATATTTTCTGTAGGAAAACGGTCACTTATCATTGCCATAGTAATGCAATAGAAATGATTCTAATAAAGGAATCCATTAAAAAAATGATTTTACTATAGTAAAGGTTAATTTTTGGGAAAAAAAAAACAGTTTTAAGAGAAAGAATTTATAAATTTCAACCGACAGTAACGGTAAGGCCGAATATTTTCTGTAGGGAAACGGTCACTTATCATTGCCATAGTAATGCAATAGAAATGATTCTAATAAAGGAATCCATTAAAAATGATTTTACAATAGTAAAGGTTAATTTTTGGGGGGAAAAAAACAGTTTTAAGAGAAAGAATTTATACCCCAACTGACAGTAACGGTAAGGCCGAATATTTCGTAGGGAAACGGTCACTTATCATTGCCATAGTAATGCAATAGAAATGACTTTAATAAAGGAATCCATTAAAAATGATTTTACTATAGTAAAGGTTAATTTTTTGGGGAAAAAAACAGTTTTAAGAGAAAGAATTTATAAATTTCAACCGACAGTAACGGTAAGGCCGAATATTTTCTGTAGGGAAACGGTCACTTATCATTGCCATAGTAATGCAATAGAAATGATTCTAATAAAGGAATCCATTAAAAATGATTTTACTATAGTAAAGGTTAATTTTTTTTGGGGGGAAAAAACCGTTTTAAGAGAAAGAATTTATAAATTTCAACCGACAGTAACGGTAAGGCCGAATATTTTCTGTAGGAACGGTCACTTATCATTGCCATAGTAATGCAATAGAAATGATTCTAATAAAGGAATCCATTAAAAATGATTTTACTATAGTAAAGTTTAATTTTTGGGAAAACAGTTTTTAAGAGAAAGAATTTATAAATTTCAACCGACAGTAACGGTAAGGCCGAATATTTTCTGTAGGGAAACGGTCACTTATCATTGCCATAGTAATGCAATAGAAATGATTCTAATAAAGGAATCCATTAAAAATGATTTTACTATAGTAAAAGGTTAATTTTTTTGGGAAAAAACAGTTTTAAGAGAAAGAATTATAAATTCTAACCGACAGTAACGGTAAGGCCGAATATTTCTGTAGGGAAACGGTCACTTATCATTGCCATAGTACTTTTAAATAGAAATGATTCTAATAAAGGAATCCATTAAAAATGATTTTACTATAGTAAAGGTTAATTTTTGGGGAAAAAAAAACAGTTTTAAGAGAAAGAATTTATAAATTTCAACCGACAGTAACGGTAAGGCCGAATATTTTCTGTAGGGAAATCATCACTTATCATTGCCATAGTAATGCAATAGAAATGATTCTAATAAAGGAATCCATTAAAAATGATTTTACTATAGTAAAGGTTAAATTTTTGGGGGAAAAAAACAGTTTTAAGAGAAAGAATTTATAAATTTCAACCGACAGTAACGGTAAGGCCGAATATTTTCTGTAGGGAAACGGTCACTTATCATTGCCATAGTAATGCAATAGAAATGATTCTAATAAAGGAATCCATTAAAATGATTTTACTATAGTAAAGGTTAATTTTTGGGGGAAAAAAAAACAGTTTTAAGAGAAAGAATTTATAAATTTCAACTGACAGTAACGGTAAGGCCGTATATTTTCTGTAGGGAAACGGTCACTTATCATTGCCATAGTAATGCAATAGAAATGATTCTAATAAAGGAATCCATTAAAAATGATTTTACTATAGTAAAGGTTAATTTTTTTGGGGGAAAAAAAACAGTTTTAAGAGAAAGAATTTATAAATTTCAACCGACAGTAACGGTAAGGCCGAATATTTTCTGTAGGGAAACGGTCACTTATCATTGCCATAGTAATGCAATAGAAATGATTCTAATAAAGGAATCCATTAAAAATGATTTTACTATAGTAAAGGTTAATTTTTTTGGGGAAAAAAAACAGTTTTAAGAGAAAGAATTTATAAATTTCAACCGACAGTAACGGTAAGGCCGAATATTTTCTGTAGGGAAACGGTCACTTATCATTGCCATAGTAATGCAATAGAAATGATTCTAATAAAGGAATCCATTAAAAATGATTTTACTATAGTAAAGGTTAATTTTTTTGGGGAAAAAAAACAGTTTTAAGAGAAAGAATTTATAAATTTCAACCGACAGTAACGGTAAGGCCGAATATTTTCTGTAGGGAAACGGTCACTTATCATTGCCATAGTAATGCAATAGAAATGATTCTAATAAAGGAATCCATTAAAAATGATTTTACTATAGTAAAGGTTAATTTTTTGGGGGAAAAAAAACAGTTTTAAGAGAAAGAATTTATAAATTTCAACCGACAGTAACGGTAAGGCCGAATATTTTCTGTAGGGAAACGGTCACTTATCATTGCCATAGTAATGCAATAGAAATGATTCTAATAAAGGAATCCATTAAAAATGATTTTACTATAGTAAAGGTTAATTTTTTGGGGGGAAAAAAAACAGTTTTAAGAGAAAGAATTTATAAATTTCAACCGACAGTAACGGTAAGGCCGAATATTTTCTGTAGGGAAACGGTCACTTATCATTGCCATAGTAATGCAATAGAAATGATTCTAATAAAGGAATCCATTAAAAATGATTTTACTATAGTAAAGGTTAATTTTTTGGGGGAAAAAAACAGTTTTAAGAGAAAGAATTTATAAATTTCAACCGACAGTAACGGTAAGGCCGAATATTTTCTGTAGGGAAACGGTCACTTATCATTGCCATAGTAATGCAATAGAAATGATTCTAATAAAGGAATCCATTAAAAATGATTTTACTATAGTAAAGGTTAATTTTTGGGGGAAAAAAAACAGTTTTAAGAGAAAGAATTTATAAATTTCAACCGACAGTAACGGTAAGGCCGAATATTTTCTGTAGGGAAACGGTCACTTATCATTGCCATAGTAATGCAATAGAAATGATTCTAATAAAGGAATCCATTAAAAATGATTTTACTATAGTAAAGGTTAAATTTTTGGGGGAAAAAAAACAGTTTTAAGAGAAAGAATTTATAAATTTCAACCGACAGTAACGGTAAGGCCGAATATTTTCTGTAGGGAAACGGTCACTTATCATTGCCATAGTAATGCAATAGAAATGATTCTAATAAAGGAATCCATTAAAAATGATTTTACTATAGTAAAGGTTAATTTTTGGGGGGAAAAAAACAGTTTTAAGAGAAAGAATTTATAAATTTCAACCGACAGTAACGGTAAGGCCGTATATTTTCTGTAGGGAAACGGTCACTTATCATTGCCATAGTAATACAATAGAAATGATTCTAATAAAGGAATCCATTAAAAATGATTTTACTATAGTAAAGGTTAATTTTTTGGGGGGAAAAAAAACGGTTTTAAGAGAAGAATTTATAAATTTCAACCGACAGTAACGGTAAGGCCGAATATTTTCTGTAGGGAAACGGTCACTTATCATTGCCGCAATGCAATAGAAATGATTCTAATAAAGGAGATCCATTAAAAATGATTTTACTATAGTAAAGGTTAATTTTTTTGGGGAAAAAAAAACAGTTTTAAGAAAGAATTTATAAATTTCAACCGACAGTAACGGTAAGGCCGAATATTTTCTGTAGGGAAACGGTCATATCATTGCCATAGTAATGCAATAGAAATGATTCTAATAAGGAATCCATTAAAAATGATTTTACTATAGTAAAGGTTAATTTTTTTGGGGAAAAAAAAACAGTTTTAAGAGAAAGAATTTATAAATTTCAACCGACAGTAACGGTAAGGCCGAATATTTTCTGTAGGGAAACGGTCACTTATCATTGCCATAGTAATGCAATAGAAATGATTCTAATAAAGGAATCCATTAAAAATGATTTTACTATAGTAAAGGTTAATTTTTTGGGGGAAAAAAACAGTTTTAAAGAGAAAGAATTTATAAATTTCAACCGACAGTAACGGTAAGGCCGAATATTTTCTGTAGGGGAAACGGTCACTTATCATTGCCATAGTAATGCAATAGAAATGATTCTAATAAAGGAATCCATTAAAAATGATTTTACTATAGTAAAGGTTAATTTTTTGGGGGGAAAAAAAACAGTTTTAAGAGAAAGAATTTATAAATTTCAACCGACGGTAACGGTAAGGCCGAATATTTTCTGTAGGGAAACGGTCACTTATCATTGCCATAGTAATGCAATAGAAATGATTCTAATAAAGGAATCCATTAAAAATGATTTTTACTATAGTAAAGGTTAATTTTTTGGGGGAAAAAAAACAGTTTTAAGAGAAAGAATTTATAAATTTCAACGAACAGTAACGGTAAGGCCGAATATTTTCTGTAGGGAAACGGTCACTTATCATTGCCATAGTAATGCAATAGAAATGATTCTAATAAAGGAATCCATTAAAAATGATTTTACTATAGTAAAGGTTAATTTTTTGGGGGAAAAAAACAGTTTTAGAAGAATTTATAAATTTCAACCGACAGTAACGGTAAGGCCGAATATTTTCTGTAGGGAAACGGTCACTTATCATTGCCATAGTAATGCAATAGAAATGATTCTAATAAAAGATCCATTAAATGATTTTACTATAGTAAAGGTTAATTTTTTTGGGGAAAAAAAACTGTTTTTAGAGAAAGAATTTATAAATTTCAACCGACAGTAACGGTAAGGCCGAGTTTCTGTAGGGAAACGGTCACTTATCATTGCCATAGTAATGCAATAGAAATGATTCTAATAAGGAATCCATTAAAAATGATTTTACTATAGTAAAGGTTAATTTTTTTGGGGAAAAAAACAGTTTTAAGAGAAAGAATTTATAAATTTCAACCGACAGTAACGGTAAGGCCGAATATTTTCTGTAGGGAAACGGTCACTTATCATTGCCATAGTAATGCAATAGAAATGATTATAATAAAGGAATCCATTAAAATGATTTTACTATAGTAAAGGTTAATTTTTTTGGGGGAAAAAAACAGTTTTTAAGAAAGAATTTATAAATTTCAACCGACAGTAACGGTAAGGCCGAATATTTTCTGTAGGGAAACGTTCACTTATCATTGCCATAGTAATGCAATAGAAATGATTCTAATAAAGGAATCCATTAAAAATGATTTTACTATAGTAAAGGTTAATTTTTTGGGGGAAAAAAACAGTTTTAAGAGAAGGAATTTATAAATTTCAACCGACAGTAACGGTAAGGCCGAATATTTTCTGTAGGGAAACGGTCACTTATCATTGCCATAGTAATGCAATAGAAATGATTCTAATAAAGGAATCCATTAAAAATGATTTTACTATAGTAAAGGTTAATTTTTTTTGGGGAAAAAAAACAGTTTTAAGAGAAAGAATTTATAAATTTCTGGCCGGCAATGCGGGTAAGGCCGAATATTTTCTGTAGGAAACGGTCACTTATCATTGCCATAGTAATGCAATAGAAATGATTCTAATAAAGGAATCCATTAAAAATGATTTTTACTATAGTAAAGGTTAATTTTTTTGGGGGGAAAAACGGATTTAAGAGAGAAAGAATTTATAATATTCAACCGACGGTAACGGTAAGGCCGAATATTTTCTGTAGGGAAACGGTCACTTATCATTGCCATAGTAATGCAATAGAAATGATTCTAATAAAGGAATCCATTAAAAATGATTTTACTATAGTAAAGGTTAATTTTTTGGGGGAAAAAAAACAGTTTTAAGAGAAAGAATTTATAAATTTCAACCGACAGTAACGGTAAGGCCGAATATTTTCTGTAGGGAAACGGTCACTTATCATTGCTATAGTAATGCAATAGAAATGATTCTAATAAAGGAATCCATTAAAAATGATTTTACTATAGTAAAGGTTAATTTTTTGGGGAAAAAAAAACAGTTTTAAGAAGAAAAATTTATAGAATTTCAACCGACAGTAACGGTAAGGCCGAATATTTTCTGTAGGGAAACGGTCACTTATCATTGCCATAATAATGCAATAGAAATGATTCTAATAAAGGAATCCATTAAAAATGATTTTACTATAGTAAAGGTTAATTTTTTTGGGGAAAAAAAACAGTTTTAAGAGAAAGAATTTATAAATTTCAACCGACAGTAACGGTAAGGCCGAATATTTTCTGTAGGGAAACGGTCACTTATCATTGCCATAGTAATGCAATAGAAATGATTCTAATAAAGGAATCCATTAAAAATGATTTTACTATAGTAAAGTTTAATTTTTTGGGGGAAAAAAAACAGTTTTAAGAGAAAGAATTTATAAATTTCAACCGACAGTAACGGTAAGTCCGAATATTTTCTGTGGAAACGGTCACTTATCATTGCCATAGTATTGCAATAGAAATGATTCTAATATAGGAATCCATTAAAAATGATTTTACTATAGTAAAGGTTAATTTTTTGGGGGAAAAAAAACAGTTTTAAGAGAAAGAATTTATAAATTTCAACCGACAGTAACGGTAAGGCCGAATATTTTCTGTAGGGAAACGGTCACTTATCATTGCCATAGTAATGCAATAGAAATGATTCTAATAAAGGAATCCATTAAAAATGATTTTACTATAGTAAAGGTTAATTTTTTGGGGGGAAAAAAACAGTTTTAAGAGAAAGAATTTATAAATTTCAACCGACAGTAACGGTAAGGCCGAATATTTTCTGTAGGGAAACGGTCACTTATCATTGCCATAGTAATGCAATAGAAATGATTCTAATAAAGGAATCCATTAAAAATGATTTTACTATAGTAAAGGTTAATTTTTTTGGGGAAAAAAAACAGTTTTAAGAGAAAGAATTTATAAATTTCAACCGACAGTAACGGTAAGGCCGAATATTTTCTGTAGGGAAACGGTCACTTATCATTGCCATAGTAATGCAATAGAAATGATTCTAATAAAGGAATCCATTAAAAATGATTTTACTATAGTAAAGGTTAATTTTTTTTGGGGAAAAAAAACAGTTTTAAGAGAAAGAATTTATAAATTTCAACCGACAGTAACGGTAAGGCCGAATATTTTCTGTAGAGAAACGATCACTTATCATTGCCATAGTAATGCAATAGAAATGATTCTAATAAAGGAATCCATTAAAAATGATTTTACTATAGTAAAGGTTAATTTTGGGAAAAAAACAGTTTTAAGAGAAAGAATTTATAAATTTCAACCGACAGTAACGGTAAGGCCGAATATTTTCTGTAGGGAAACGGTCACTTATCATTGCCATAGTAATGCAATAGAAATGATTCTAATAAAGGAATCCATTAAAAATGATTTTACTATAGTAAAGGTTAATTTTTTTGGGAAAAAAAACAGTTTTAAGAGAAAAAGAATTTATAAATTTCAACCGACAGTAACGGTAAGGCCGAATATTTTCTGTAGGGAAACGGTCACTTATCATTGCCATAGTAATGCAATAGAAATGATTCTAATAAAGGAATCCATTAAAAATGATTTTACTATAGTAAAGGTTAATTTTTTTGGGAAAAAAAACAGTTTTAAGAGAAAGAATTTATAAATTTCAATCCGACAGTAACGGTAAGGCCGAATATTTTCTGTAGGGAAACGGTCACTTATCATTGCCATAGTAATGCAATAGAAATGATTCTAATAAAGGAATCCATTAAAAATGATTTTACTATAGTAAAGGTTAATTTTTTGGGGGGAAAAAACAGTTTTAAGAGAAAGAATTTATGATGAATTGACAGTAACGGTAAGGCCGAATATTTTCTGTAGGGAAACGGTCACTTATCATTGCCATAGTATGCAATAGAAATGATTCTAATAAAGGAATCCATTAAAAATGATTTTACTATAGTAAAGGTTAATTTTTTTGGGGAAAAACAGTTTTAAGAGAAAGAATTTATAATATTCAACCGACAGTAACTGTAAGGCCGAATATTTTCTGTAGGGAAACGGTCACTTATCATTGCCATAGTAATGCAATAGAAATGATTCTAATAAAGGAATCCATTAAAAATGATTTTACTATAGTAAAGGTTAATTTTTGGGGAAAAAAACAGTTTTAAGAGAAAGAATTTATAAATTTTAACCGACAGTAACGGTAAGGCCGAATATTTTCTGTAGGGAAACGGTCACTTATCATTGCCATAGTAATGCAATAGAAATGATTCTAATAAAGGAATCCATTAAAAATGATTTTACTATAGTAAAGGTTAATTTTTTGGGGGGAAAAAAACAGTTTTAAGAGAAAGAATTTATAAATTTCAACCGGACAGTAACGGTAAGGCCGAATATTTTCTGTAGGGAAACGGTCACTTATCATTGCCATAGTAATGCAATAGAAATGATTCTAATAAAGGAATCCATTAAAAATGATTTTACTATAGTAAAGGTTAATTTTTTGGGGAAAAAACAGTTTTAAGAGAAAGAATTTATAAATTTCAACCGACAGTAACGGTAAGGCCGAATATTTTCTGTAGGGAAACGGTCACTTATCATTGCCATAGTAATGCAATAGAAATGATTCTAATAAAGGAATCCATTAAAAATGATTTTACTATAGTAAAGGTTAATTTTTTGGGGGAAAAAAACAGTTTTAAGAGAAAGAATTTATAAATTTCAACCGACAGTAACGGTAAGGCCGAATATTTTCTGTAGGGAAACGGTCACTTATCATTGCCATAGTAATGCAATAGAAATGATTCTAATAAAGGAATCCATTAAAAATGATTTTACTATATGAAAGGTTAATTTTTTGGGAAAAAACAGTTTTAAGAGAAAGAATTTATAAATTTCAACTGACAGTAACGGTAAGGCCGAATATTTTCTGTAGGGAAACGGTCACTTATCATTGCCATAGTAATGCAATAGAAATGATTCTAATAAAAGGGAATCCATTAAAAATGATTTTACTATAGTAAATAAGCAATTGGGGGAAAAAAACAGTTTTAAGAGAAAGAATTTATAAATTTCAACCGACAGTAACGGTAAGGCCGAATATTTTCTGTAGGGAAACGGTCACTTATCATTGCCATAGTAATGCAATAGAAATGATTCTAATAAAGGAATCCATTAAAAATGATTTTCCTATAGTAAAGGTTAACTTTTTGGGGGAAAAACAGTTTTAAGAGAAAGAATTTATAAATTTCAACCGACAATGCAACGGTAAGGCCGAATATTTTCTGTAGGGAAACGGTCACTTATCATTGCCATAGTAATGCAATAGAAATGATTCTAATAAAGGAATCCATTAAAAATGATTTTACTATAGTAAAGGTTAATTTTTTTGGGGGGAAAAAAACAGTTTTAAGAGAAAGAATTATAAATTTCAACCGACAGTAACGGTAAGGCCGAATATTTTCTGTAGGGAAACGGTCACTTATCATTGCCATAGTAATGCAATAGAAAATGATTCTAATAAAGGAATCCATTAAAAATGATTTTACTATAGTAAAGGTTAATTTTTTGGGGAAAAAAACAGTTTTAAGAGAAAGAATTTATAAATTTCAACCGACAGTAACGGTAAGGCTGAATATTTTCTGTAGGGAAACGGTCACTTATCATTGCCATAGTAACAGAAATGATTCTAATAAAGGAATCCATTAAAAATGATTTTACTATAGTAAAGGTTAATTTTTTTGGGGAAAAAAAACAGTTTTAAGAGAAAGAATTTATAAATTTCAACCGACAGTAACGGTAAGGCCGAATATTTTCTGTAGGGAAACGGTCACTTATCATTGCCATAGTAATGCAATAGAAATGATTCTAATAAAGGAATCCATTAAAAATGATTTTACTATAGTAAAGGTTAATTTTTTGGGGAAAAAAACAGTTTTAAGAGAAAGAATTTATAAATTTTAAATCGACAGTAACGGTAAGGCCGAATATTTTCTGTAGAGAAACGGTCACTATCATTGCCATAGTAATGGAAATGATTCTAAATAAAGGAATCCATTAAAAATGATTTTACTATAGTAAAGGTTAATTTTTTGTGGAAAAAAACAGTTTTAAGAGAAAGAATTTATAAATTTCAAATCCGACAGTAACGGTAAGGCCGAATATGTAGGGAAACGGTCACTTATCATTGCCATAGTAATGCAATAGAAATGATTCTAATAAAGGAATCCATTAAAAATGATTTTACTATAGTAAAGGTTAATTTTTTTGGGGAAAAAAACAGTTTTAAGAGAAAGAATTTATAAATTTCAACCGACAGTAACGGTAAGGCCGAATATTTTCTGTAGGGAAACGGTCACTTATCATTGCCATAGTAATGCAATAGAAATGATTCTAATAAAGGAATCCATTAAAAATGATTTTACTATAGTAAAGGTTACTTTTTTGGGGGAAAAAAACAGTTTTAAGAGAAAGAATTTATAAATTTCAACCGACAGTAACGGTAAGGCCGAATATTTTCTGTAGGGAAACGGTCACTTATCATTGCCATAGTAATGCAATAGAAATGATTCTAATAAAGGAATCCATTAAAAATGATTTTACTATAGTAAAGGTTAATTTTTTGGGGAAAAAAACAGTTTTAAGAGAAAGAATTTATAAATTTCAACCGACAGTAACGGTAAGGCCGAATATTTTCTGTAGGGAAACGGTCACTTATCATTGCCATAGTAATGCAATAGAAATGATTCTAATAAAGGAATCCATTAAAAATGATTTTACTATAGTAAAGGTTAATTTTTTGGGGGAAAAAAAAACAGTTTTAAGAGAAAAAAAGAATTTATAAATTTCAACCGACAGTAACGGTAAGGCCGAATATTTTCTGTAGGGAAACGGTCACTTATCATTGCCATAGTAATGCAATAGAAATGATTCTAATAAAGGAATCCATTAAAAATGATTTTACTATAGTAAAGGTTAATTTTTTTGGGGGAAAAAACAGTTTTAAGAGAAAGAATTTATAAATTTCAACCGACAGTAACGGTAAGGCCGAATATTTCTTGTAGGGAAACGGTCACTTATCATTGCCATAGTAATGCAATAGAAATGATTCTAATAAAGGAATCCATTAAAAATGATTTTCCTATAGTAAAGGTTAACTTTTTGGGGGAAAAAAACAGTTTTAAGAGAAAGAATTTATAAATTTCAACCGACAGTAACGGTAAGGCCGAATATTTTCTGTAGGGAAACGGTCACTTATCATTGCCATAGTAATGCAATAGAAATGATTCTAATAAAGGAATCCATTAAAAATGATTTTACTATAGTAAAGGTTAATTTTTTTGGGGGAAAAAAACAGTTTTAAGAGAAAGAATTTATAAATTTCAACCGACAGTAACGGTAAGGCCGAATATTTTCTGTAGGGAAACGGTCACTTATCATTGCCATAGTAATGCAATAGAAATGATTCTAATAAAGGAATCCATTAAAAATGATTTTACTATAGTAAAGGCTAATTTTTGGGGAAAAAAACAGTTTTAAGAGAAAGAATTTATAAATTTCAACCGACAGTAACGGTAAGGCCGAATATTTTCTGTAGGGAAACGGTCACTTATCATTGCCATAGTAATGCAATAGAAATGATTCTAATAAAGGAATCCATTAAAAATGATTTTACTATAGTAAAGGTTAATTTTTTGGGAAAAAAACAGTTTTAAGAGAAAGAATTTATAAATTTCAACCGACAGTAACGGTAAGGCCGAATATTTTCTGTAGGGAAACGGTCAAATTTCTTATCATTGCCATAGTAATGCAATAGAAATGATTCTAATAAAGGAATCCATTAAAAATGATTTTACTATAGTAAAGGTTAATTTTTTGGGGGAAAAAAAAAACAGTTTTAAGAGAAAGAATTTATAAATTTCAACCGACAACAACTCTAAATGTTCGGTCAATGAAGGTTAGACATCTTGGATGATTCTTTTAATTTTATTTTGCATGCGAAGGGATAATCCATATCAGTTAAATTTTGTTTGTTTTTATTTTTGTTGAAAAAATACACAAAGGTTTAGAATTACTGAATAGTTTGTCAGCTCATCTGAGCAGGAACCTCGGTGTCGTCTTGAAAATAGCCAAGGTTGGTGCACTAACAACATTACTAGTTAAAGGGATTCATCTTTCTAACGCCCTAAAAGCAAAAATGTTGAATCTTGCAAGCGCTTCCAGGTGCTGCTTAATCAATCTGTTCTCAGTGACTACGCATCTTCCTGTTTAAAAAGGTGAAGAAATTGTTCACTTCGTTTTATGATAGCTATTCAGCATTCTGTATACCTTTCACTGGTCAGTGAACTGGTGTCTTGACTGAGGTAATGGTAGCCAATAAGTCAATGTTTTTTGTAGTTTAGGCTCCAGATAAGATACTGGTTAAATAAAGTTTTAAAAACCGAAGTGTGACTATTAGATAATGTAAGGATAATAATCCAAACTGTTGTTATATATATATATATATATATATATATATAAATCAGAACAAGACAAGTAAATATTTGATATTCTTGATTATTTATATATATATATATATATATATATATATATATATATATATATATATATATAATCAAGAATATCAAATATTTACTTGTCTTGTTCTGACAGTAAAATTGTTACCACTGGCTAGATAGACAAAAAAAATGTTACCCCAGTTATACAAAACCCTTTCATATTTTGTCTTTCTTCTCTATATTGGCAAAGATTTATCAGCAAACGGGCTGCCACGCGAGGAAGAAAAAAATGGTCGTTGCTCATCGCTTTTAAAAACTACTGTTTTTTCTTTTACTTGACATAAGTCTTGTAGGCTATCCGCTGGGGAAACTGTTTCTTTCTTACTTGTAAACCACTCCCAATACTATTAAGACTTAATGTTTACTTTTATTTCTTTAAAATTATTTATTACTTTTTTTCTTTAAAATTATTCTGCGTCTAGTTTTCATTCGCATTACCGGAGAGTTTAAATTGTTTATTCACTAGAACACAGACACTTGACGTTTCTGAGTAGAAAATTCAGTCCAAGATTCAACGTCTAATAAAAAAAAAAGGCTATATTTTCATATACTTGCAGTATGCACATAAATTGGTTAGAGAAGTTGAAATATATATAATCTCGAAATAAGTGTGTAGCTTGAAATTACAATACATTCTAAAAGTGAAGCAACCGGTTTCGCTCTCTCTCTCTCTCTCTCTCTCTCTCTCTCTCTCTCTCTTCATACCTCGTCGGGAGATTCAAACTTGGAATAAAATAAACTCTGAAATGTTTGATGGAAAGAAAAAATACACAAATGCAGGAAGAAAAAAAACTATAAATAGAAAACAGAACTAGAGACAAATGATAGCTAGACCCAACAAACATTCATGCTGTTTACGCAGAAGGTTTGCGGGGCTCGATATAAAGAGCCTCCAGCACTTTCAAATGAAATGTAGTGTGACCAGGACACAACAGTGAACCAGCCAACTATAAAATTATAAAATCAGCAGCACACTTTCTGTTATTTAACAGGTGCTCACATATAGCGGAATGTAAGTATTTGGGACAAAATTCCTCGAAGCCAAGGTATGATTCCTGATCTTAGTAGGAACATGTTTAATTCTCACATCTAGGCGCTGAGTAGTTCTCCTTATGTAGTTGGTACCGCAACTACAATTAGATTAATAAATAATAGAATTTACTTGATGAGGGGGAAGAGCTCCCTTGCTCCCAGAAAAAAAAATAGGCCGGGTTTGAAAAAATATACGAACCTCAGCTGAAAAAAAAAAACAATTATGGACACTAGAAGAAATTTGTCTAGTTAAGCTTTCACACTCAGTTCCAATCCAGTGGAGTCTAAGATAAACAGGGCACCTTTTCTGAACACCACAATCTTGTCACGGATGACAGAATGAACATGACTAGTGGGATACCCTAAACTACATAAGGTCTCCTGAACAAAATTGATTTCATCATCCAGCATATCACTAATGCCCTATGAACTAGGGTTCTGATGATGTTTATCTTGTTTCCAAGGACAAAGGAATCTCAACGCGTATATAACCCCGCAAATGTCGGTTTCCTATAAACAGAGGTGTGAAAAGTTATTGGTGTCCGATGTACTAGAACATAAAACAACCGTAACCTCAGGGCTGGATGAATACCATTAAGGAAAGAGAGAAACTGGTTAGCCCCAACTTCATTATTGAATAAACAAGAAGTATCTTCAGCATATCGACAATATAGTTGAGGACCGAGTGCACTAC